>JARSSU010005057.1:0-19785 GCA_029619165.1 Eurosta solidaginis
TTCGACAGAGGCGGGTCTCTGATCATAAGTACCCGTGGACTAGTCGAATCCATCTTATCAGTTGGCCCGTAAGCCAGCCATCATAATTTTGTCTTGGCGGCAATTAATTGGCTCGGCCCGTTCGTAACTGTTTCGGTGGCAATACCGAGAAAGCTGTTGTCTAAACCCAAGAGCAACGTCGGCTTTACGTTGTTGTAGCTGGCGACTGGTAAGTTACCAAAATGGCGATAGTTTTGAAACGATTGACTAGGCAGATTCAAGCTTTTGACTGTGCGAACGTTCTTGAGTGGAAATGGTGCGCCAGCTTGATTACCCTGTACCTCCAACGACACTATGCGAGATTTCTCTGTTGCTGTGTTCTCGCCATACCATTGTAGTGTTAGGGATGATGATTGACCATTCAAACCCAGCTGATTAGCGACGTCTTCTTCTAGCAAAGAAATAGAAGAGCCTTCGTCGAACATGGCGTGTGTCTCCATGTGACCCTTCGGCCCAAATAATGTGACGGGTATAACTTTAAATAGAATGGAACGACACTCACCTTGGCAACTGAGGACGACTTCCGCATTATTTGTGGTAGCTGATGTGACCGTATGCGTATTCGATGGTGCGTGCAGTAAGCGATGATGTACACGTTGACATTCTTGTATATTACACCGCTTTTTCTTTTGACAGCTTTGCAAATTGTGTCCTCCTTGCAGGCATGCAAAACAAAGACGTTGGCGTTTGACTAGGGCCCATCGATTTTCTATGTTACGTGTTTTAAATTGGGGACAGTCCTCCAATGAGTGTGGCTGATTGCATGCAATGCACATCCATTGTTGATTTATATTACCCTGACTACTGTGTAGAAAGCGACTTGCTATGACCGGTCTCTGATCCGATCGACGAGGAGCTCTAAATGATGTTGAATGTGTTGCCTTATCAGCAACTTTTGGCATAATAGCTATTATTTTGGCTAGGTTACCGACCCATTCGGCAAAGGTTTCCACTGTGGCAAATGGTGTCACCGTAGATGCGTGTTTACTCCACTCGAACTGTTTCGAGGCTGGGAGCTTTGAAATAAGTTGCTCAAGCAACGTCGGATTTACTAAGTGCTGCTCACACCTTGCTGACTTAAAGAATGCAGTTATATTGCGTACCTGATTGGAGAGGTCCAGCACCTGTTCCATACGGTCCTCTGTTATATTTGGAAATGATTGTACCTTACGTAACTGCGCACGAATCAGCAGTTCTGGCCGACCGAAGTTAAATCTCAGCTCTTCTAATATGTTTTGCACGTTTTCTGGGAAGATAAGCAGTGATGTGACTGCCCGCTTCGCATCACCCTTTAACGCCTTTTGTAGGCGCATTAAATTTTGGCGATCACTATAGTTGAACTCACGTGTTGTGTCGGCGAAACTGGAGTAAAACAGCGGCCAATCCTCGGGATTGCCGTCAAACTCCGGCAGTGGGTACAACTTTGCTCTGTGCAAAACTCCTGACTCAATATTATATGGCGCAGGCGGTGTTGGCTGTACCCGCATATAACCATGCGGCTGCTGTGACATAAATACTGGCTGGTTCAACTGCATTTGCAGTGGCGTGCAATGATGCTTGTGGCAAAGCATGTGCTGATACTTGCGGCTGTTGTAATAAAAAATGTGGTGCAGAAGAAGCATATGATCCGCTAGCTGATAAACCATCTAGACCTGACTGAGCACGCCATTGTGCTTCTGTAGCCGATGGCACGGCTGCTGACGTCGATACTTGCGCTGTTTCTCTTTGTACAAGCGCGGCTGATGTTGATGGTGGAAGTGGCAATCTCTGGGCGTTAGTTGGTGACATGTTGCCTTCTGTAGCAACTGTAGCTGCTGGCGGCCATGATGATATATTATTGGCAAATGTTATCCGCGATATTGGCGGTGTGGCAAGTGATGACGTAGTTACTGGCACCATTGGTGGTTGATTTGATGCATTTCCCATACTGCTGGAATCGGAACATGCACGCTCCCGTAGATATTGAGTTTCGTTGCGCAATTCCCTCATGCCTTCACTAAGTGACGCAATACTGGCTACTATTGCGGCTAATTGGCTGGTTATGCCTGTTGTAGACTGCTCGGCAGAGGCAGCTTGTGCATTTTGGGAATTGACATTCTCCAAGATTGTATTATCGGCGACGGAAAAGGATTCGTTGGCATCCTCCACTTCTTCGCTGCCAGTTCTACTTCGTGCTCTAGTTAGCATATTAAGAAATACTGGCCCTTTAAATTGTACGAGCAAATGGCGGAAAACAAACAATTTGACGCGGAAATGAACAAATTTTACTCTACACGAATTTTACAGACACAAAATTTCTTGGAAGGCAAAAAAATCTCACGATTGTTGTCCACGGCTTAAAAAATGACACGACAAAATGTGGTATTAAAATGTAACTGGCCTTAGCGGCAAAGTCTCTTTGTCTTTTTATAAACGAATAACGGATTTCGACAAATTACAAAGTATATAATAAAGTACAAAGAATATCAATACAGACAATTACTAATACAAAGTATCTATATTTATTTGACAAGTGTGTGTGGTAAGTGCATGCCAGTGCTGCCGTCGATTTAGGGCCAAATGTGTTGCCAGACTTTGTCGGCGTAGATGCTCTTTTGGTGTATGACTTGTGGAACGTGGGGGTGTGTGGGTGGGTGTGTGGTGAGATTTTGTATTTTTGCCCCAATCTCTTTCGTTGGTGGCTTATTGCAACAGGTATGTTTCTTAATTAAGTTCCATAAAAAGTTGTAAGCGCGAAGCTAGTTCGAATAACGGAGTTTTTTAAATATACAATTTTTTGCTTATCCTAACAATATAAATAGTTACTACGACTAAGAAAGCGTTGAAATAAAAAAAATATTCCCCTTGATCAAGCAAGCTTGTCCGCATTTTCAAAACTACAATAATTCGTAGCCGAAAGCTTCGCTTTAATATTAGCCTTTGTTTTAAAATTTGTCGCGTCCGCAATCTAAGTTTTATTTTAACCGAGAGAGAAATTACGTTATCGAAAATATCTTGCATAAAGGACTTCAAATGAAATTTTTGTCCTCGGAGTTATATAGTAGAATTTTTTGTAGCAGACCTTAACCCTCTAAACTACTTAATATTTGTGTGTATATTAGCTCTTAACTAAGTACTTAAGCGTATCAAACAAAATGATCACGTTTGATCGCCGTCATTTAACCCGTGGCCAGTTTTGACCTACTCACTTAAAGAGATTAATGCAAAGCGAGTTTAGTTCAATGCTAGAGTATACCCAAAATAATAACTGCAAAATATCAGAGCCTACTACGTATGGCACAAACAAACTAATTGAAATGCAACTGTCAGCAGCGACTAATTGAAAGACCAGAATATTATTCTTAGACCAAGAAAGTCTAAGAACTAATACTTGAACCCCTTGACGTTACCACTTTCCTCCTCATTCGGAAGTGCCCTTCTATTTTTCACTTATATCATTATCATTATAGATCGAGTCTTTGTGAATTACATACAAATATACGGATTCGGCGCAGCCTCAGTGTTATGGAATATTGATTGCAGCACCCAAAAGAACTGCTCGAGTGGAAACAGCTTGTGCCGTGTGATCGAGCAGAGAACATTAAACGATGAAACAATTTATGAATTTTCCAACTTGTACCATGCGATCGTACAGAGATCAGTAAACGATGATGCAACTTATGGAATTTTCATTTGGACTTTCGTTTATAGCACATCAAAGAAAGAAATTGTCGAGTGAAAAACTGTTTGCGCTGGGTAGGTAGGTAGGTTGAACTGGCCGGTCCATGAGGACCTCACATAGACTGATTGAGTCCGTAGTGTTACCAGAAGTTTGTTTTAACGACCAAACTGAAAAACCCTATCAAAAACCAGGACCTATGTTATAAAATAACTCCGTCCTCTTGGCAAATACTAGAAGCTTCCTAGGACTTAAGCCACTTGCTGCTTCTAGATCTGACAGCTGTATCACTCCTAATAGCTGGAGTCTTAGCCTGGCAAGTGCAGGGCACGAGCACAGAACGTGCTCGATCGTTTCCTCCTCCAACCCGCACTTCCTACACCTGCTATCACTGACCAAGCCTAATTTAAAGGCATGTGACGCCAGAAGGCAGTGTCCAGTCAGAATACCCGTCATGAGTCTACAGTCCTCTCTTTTTAATGATAGAAGCAACTGTGTTAGTCTAAGGTTGTAAGACCTACACATAATCTTCGACACTTTACAGCCCCGCGCTTGAACCCACGCCTTTTCTGCTTGGTCGATCATGTGCACCTCTCGCCTTCGCTTAATCTCGCCCAATCTAATTGGGACGTCTACGGAGCAAGCTTCAAGGGATGCGCCCTTTTTAGCTAATTCGTCCGCTTTTTCATTCCCATCTATTCCCATATGCCCTGGGACCCAATATAGATGTATGCTTCTCCCTGTCCCGATTCTCTCCAGAGACTGCTTACACTCTAACACGCATTTAGATGCTGTGCTATGCGAGATTATTGCCTTAATTGCTGCTTGACTGTCAATATAAAAGTTAACACGGTTGCAGCTTAAGCTATTCTCTTCCAGGGTTTCTACTGCTTTGGTTACGGCTAATATTTCCGCTTGGAAAACGCTACAGTAATCCGGCAGCCTGTAGGATCTGCTTAATTCCGGATCAGCGCAGTATACCGCAGACCCTACTCCTTCCACTATTTTGGAACCATCGGTGTACACATGTATCGCCTCGTCCGCCATTTGCGCACCCTTGCGCCAACCGTCCACCTCTATTGTGGCCTTAAGATCTCCCTCAAAGTGCAGGTAGGGAATCATGTAGTCTGTTCGTCTTGTGACTGAGGACGCTATACTACTATGGCCATATGGTCGGCGCTCAAGCTGCCCCGAAGCATCGAGCCTGGTTGCGGTCGTTAACGCTTTGTTCTTTGCTACCAGGTCTACAGGTGGAATGTGCAGAATGGCATACAGTGCAGCCGTCGGGGTTGTTTTCAGGGCTCCCGTAATGCAAAGCATCGATAGTCTGCATACCCCCTCTAATTTTTTGAGGTATGTTGTTTTTTGTGTGGCTTTCCACCAAACAAGAACTCCATAGTATAGAATAGGGCTTACAATCGCTGTAAAAACCCAATGAGAAAGAGAGGGCGATAGGCCCCACGTACACCCCAGCATTCTTTTACATGCATAGAGTGCCGTTGAGGCCTTCTTGACCCTCTCCTCCACGTTGAGCTTCCATGACAGCTTACTGTCTAGGATGATTCCTAGATATTTTGTGCAAGGTTTCTCCTGTAAGGTCACCGCTCCTAACTTAGGCCTGGTCCAATTTGGGACCTTGTACCTCTTTGTAAACAAGACCATATCCGTCTTCTCCGCATTGACTTTCAGCCCGACATTAGATGCCCAGGTATGAATATCCCGAAGCGCCCGATCCATCAAAGAACTAATCGTTGGAAGGCATTTTCCACTTATGACAATTGCAACGTCATCTGCGTAAGCCGTAAGTTTTACGGGTCCCTCATCGAATTGCCTGAGCAGTTGGTTGATGACCAGTGTCCACAGCAGAGGTGATAGCACCCCTCCCTGCGGCGTGCCCCTGTCCACTGATTTCGTGGCCTCGTACAATCCCCATTGTGATGTAATCTTTCTGCAATTTAACATGCAGCCGATCCATCTGATTAAGGCAGGATGTACTTTAATGTAATTAAGACCATCCATAATCGCCCATTTTGCAACATTATTGAAAGCCCCGGCAATGTCCAAGAAGACTCCTAGAGCATACTCCTTATATTCCAGGGATTTCTCTATGCTTATTACCACCCTATGCAATGCGGTGTCTACCGACTTGCCTTTGGTGTACGCATGCTGTGTTGTGGAGAGCAGCTTTTCATCCACGTTGGACTTTATGTACACATCTATCAGCCTCTCAAAGGTTTTGAGCAGAAATGATGTTAAGCTAATGGGTCTATAGTCTTTGGGATACACGTGACCGATCTTCCCCGCCTTTGGTAGAAAAGCTACACGAGCAGTTCTCCAAGAGTGCGGTACATGATTCAGTCTTATGCACCCATCGAATATTATTTTAAGCCATTCCACGACCGCCCTACTTGAGACTTGTAGCATGGCCGGGAATATACCATCTGGGCCCGGCGATTTAAACTTAGAAAACGTCTTCACTGCCCACTCGATCTTGGTATCGGTCACCAAGCCCGGCACCACTAGCTCCGTGATCGAAGTGTGAGTGATGTCTGCTGGTTCTTCTAAACCGTCTCCCGATGGGAAATGTGTATCGAGAAGCACCTCAAGGGATTCCTCACTATCACGTGACCATTCCCCGTTCTCTTTCTTTATTAGTCCCTGGACTATGTTTCCCTTTGCTAGGACTTTTTTCAACCGTGCTGTTTCACTGGAGCACTCTATGTCCGTACAGAAACTTTTCCATGAGTTTCTCTTCGCCCTGGTAATTTCACGCTTGTAGATCCTCAGTAGATCCCTGTACTCGTCCCGACACGCTTCGCTTTCCGCGGTCTTTGCGAGTTTAAACATTTCTTTTACCTGTCTTCTTAGAAGACTCAGCTCATTGCTCCACCATGGCGGCTTTGCTTTTCCTCTGAATCTTCTTAGAGGGCAAGCTTTGTTATACGCAGTCATAAGCGTCCTTGTTAGGAATTCATTCGACTCCTCCAGTTCCTCTACATTAGCAACCTCTTTGGGTTGTCCCAGTTTCGTTTCTACATGTTTCTGGAATTTAGTCCAATTCGTTGCCCTAGGGTTTCTAAAGGTTCCGCCCTTCTCTACCCTCTTTAGTGGGATGCTGAAGCTTATATACGCATGGTCGGAGAAGGATGGTCTATCGAGAACCATCCAATCATACCTTGATATATCACGCTCGGAGCTCAATGTAATATCCAGAACATTGCTGGATGTTGGACCAATGTATGTAGGAACATTTCCCCTGTTGGCTATCTGCAAATTGGTTTGCAGGATGTAACAAAATAGAGATTCGCCTCTCTCTTTCGTATCTGCTCCTCCCCACGCATTGTGGTGTGCATTTGCATCTGCGCCTATTGCGCTGGGTGGTTCCATCAAGATGATTAAACGATGATGCAATTAGTGAAATTTTCGTGAGAGATAATTAAACGATGAAGCAATTTATAAAATTTACAACGTGCATGCAGTTGTATGAAGATAAATAACAGATAATGCAATTTATGAAACCTTTTGCTTGGAATTCCAATCGCGCCAATATTTTTTTTTCGGTTTTACCGCTTGAGCAGCTCCAGCCAGAAAGAAAGAAAACCCGCCAACCACGCTACCTTCCGTCAGATCACAATCTGTCTATCGTTATCTGTATATCGTTAATAAGCTGATTAGACTGTTATGTTGAGTTTGTGAGTCTCCTAACTATGTTCAATAAGCATTGAGCCAAACAGCCTACCCAAGTAAGCCAAAAAAAATATTTCCTTTCCTTGTAAATATGTAAAGAGATTGGACAGTGGGTCAAACACACGGTACAAAATCTTATTTTTAATCCAAAGTAAGTTTAACTTTAAAGTGTTATATACACTTGCGGGTTAGAGTGAATAAAAACTACACCTGTGGAGAATAAATTTCGATTTAGTACAAGGTAGGTTTAAAATTTGTACTGTAAAAATATACTTTCTGCAGTAAACTTTATGCAATTTAAAATTAAAACCTTGTACGTTTAAAATTTGCTTTAAACCGAAGCAGGGTTTAAAATAATTCCAATATTTTTAACTGTATAGTTCTAGACCTGTAAGTTCAGTAGCCCTATTCTGTGCAACTTTTCCTTTCCTTCTGCATTTGTTCCTCTTGTCTAACTTCTCAGGCTGTGAGAATATTGGGATGCCTTTAAAGGAATGGGCTTTATAAAATATTGTATTGACCTAATCCATACTAGGCCCAACTTTGTGCGGCACGACGCTATTGTATTGTTTTAATAAGTTTTATATGCTGATTAACGTTTCATCAAGTTAATTGGATTCACATGCTCATATGTGATTGGTGATACATCCGTAGGACGTATTTAAATACCTAAGTTTGTTAAAGTGCAATTGTCTGTAAATGCAATGCATAGCGTGGATATTGCGTTTTTGCACAGGTGGGTAACCTATCCTATTTCAGCGGATTAAAGGGTTTAGAATACTCCCGCGGTAAGAGACGACTAAAACCCACAGACCCGTAGTTTCAAAAAAATCGTTCGCGTGGCAGAGTTTATGATGCCTTAAATTTTTTTGAAAGTTTGAAGTTCTTCGCTTAGTGCGTTTGTAATTCCTTGCCTGCTCGGGCGCCGCTTGAAGTATCTGGTGTCCTCTCATTAAAAATACAACACCCACTAAAAAAAACATTCGGAAAATTCAAAAAAATTTGTTAGCTTTAGAAAAATATTACTGTAACTTGACTAAACATTTTCTTATGTCTGTAAAATTCTATTAGGCATAGAAATTCCGGGATCCGGCATTTCGTGATCCCGGTATCTTTAAGTTCCTAAAATCGGGGATTATTGAACTTTAATCCCGGCATTGTTGAAAATAGCATCCTGTGGGTGTAAGGGGTTAGTAGTAGGACGTTTAGTGACGTTAGAGGAAGACGACGCGCTAAGTAGCGATTGTGCTATTTCCTTTTGAAAATATATTAGTGGCATTGGATTGAACTTTTGTTTGGCAGCTTTTTTAAGTCTTTGTGATAGAGTAACCAGGCGCTTAACAGCTCCGATGCAACAGTAAACAATGCGCATTTACCATTTTTTGGATCTGCGATAAATTTTGTAAATCTCCATGAGCTTGTCATATAAGTCGACTCCTCCCATGTGTTGATTATAGTCGTTAACTATAGCTGGTCTGGGAATATGTATGAATTTTTTTTTCGCTTACAGGATCCCAATGGCAAATAGGTAGACAACAGCTGCAGTTTTGTTATCAATTCAGCGGATTGCAGTTAAGTTATGTGTTACTTCGCATGTCATATCATACGAACCTCTACCACTGCTTCTGAAAGAAGTTCTCATTTAGCCATTCTATTTTGCTGCAAGGTGTCAGTTGCGAATATGCCCATTCCTTTTAGAGCTACCATAAGGCTTATTGAGGTGAATCAATTATCAAAATATAGTTTGTAATTTTTATGTTTGGGAATGGTTGCAGCCAAATACAAAACAATATCTGATGATATGCCAAGTCCGTATGTTGGACATGTTCCATCGCCAACATATAAAGAAAAATCATATATATATAATGACTGATGCCCCAGCTCTGGTAAACATTTTCATTCCCCATTTATAAGGCTTCGCGGGATTGTACTGCTTCAGACTTTACCTCCCCTTGAAAGCTATAATCTGCTCGTCCACACATTGATGTTCTTCTTGAGGTATATTATTGAACTTATCTTTCAGTAGTGGCAGTAATGGGCGTTTTTATATAGCTTGTCAAAATTTGGTTCACCTTTCTTTGGCTGCCTTGAATTTTCATTCAGGTGAAAAGAAGACTTAATTTTTTCAAATCTTGATCGTGTCATACCCCCGATATAATGTCGCATTTCATATGGTGAACATTTCAATTCTGTCACAAGCGTTTCCATTGCATATAAATTGCTTTGCGAAACATTAGTTAAAATACTTCCTCTCAAAAAATTTTTCAAAATACTCTATCGGAGTTATTTCCTCATATACGTCATGACATTCAGTATTTTCCCTCCATATTACATCTCCAGACAACATATCCCGTCTTCTCCACTTCAATGTTGACGGCTCTATTTTCTCAAAACAAGCCTCAGTACTTACTTCTTCATCATCACAACAGTTTACATTCTCATCATCCTTCAGCAAGTTGTCAATGATTTCTGCTTCCACCTCCTCGCCCCTTTTAAATTGCCTCAATTGCCTCGTCCACAAAGTCAGAATCACCTTCATCCTCAGCAGCTTCATATTCATCATCTGACATATCCTAATCATAGTTTGCAAGAGCTTCATATTCAGCATCAGTCAGGTCTTTTCTCTGTGTTAGCTTTTCTGCAAATATAATTAATTTGTACTTTTTCTATATTCACTACGGACCAAAGTTGCTTATAAGCAACTTCAGGTTTAAAAAAGTTCTACCTCTCTAAATATTGAATTTTTTTCTATCTAAAAACATAAATAAATTTATTTACCCTTGTACTTCAACATTTTGTTCACTTTAATTTTTGCAGCTATGCAGAAATATTTAAAAATATTTTTTATTTATTAGCAAGTTTATCGTGTCTGGCGCGCACATGAAATCACACCACTGATGACAATCACAATGAATAACTGCGTAAAGCAAAAAACGTAAACACATCATTGCATTTGTTTTTCTCTTTTATTGCACACACAACATCATTCTGTTGCTTGCTATTTACCATTCCCTGCAAAAAATGCGATTAGTCTAGGATGAGTCCGGGATGAGTCGCAAGGAAGTATGCGACCAATGCCAGTTTTAATCTGTTTGTATGAGTTCAACTGTTCCCTTTTGTTTGAGCATGTCCTATGAAGAGACTAATTGTACCCATTTATACCCGAAAGGGATCGATGGGACCAATCCCCTTTGTGCCCATATGGGAACATAAGAGAGTAGTCCCTTTTCGGTCCAATAAGGCCTCAAATACGAACCAGTCGCATTTTTACCCCAATGGTAGTAAATGATACTCACCGATGTAATCCGTTTAACAATAAGACAATAATTAAAATTTGTTTTATTTTCATTTCCGGTTTATATTGAAAAAAGCCAGTTTAAAAATTCAGTCTTTTATAATTTTTATACAGGTACTACGTTAATGCTACTCATTAAAACAGTTCACAAGCATTTTGTTAATTAGAAATAACTTAAGTTTTAAACTTTTTTCAGACATCAGTTGATCAGACTTTTAATAATAGATGGCTTTATTTATTTTGAAATTATATTAATATATTATTAGATCTCATTTTTAATTAGTTTATTTCATTAATTCATTTGTTTAATTAAAAATAAACTCTTATCAGCTCTGAAACTTGGCCAGGTCGCTTTTTGTGTGGCTTGACAAAACTTTTTGATTTCATTTAGTGAACATTTTAGCGCGTATTTATTTTGTGCTTATAACTTTATGTGAACAAAAAATATTATTGTAAATATTGCAATAAATTATTAGATAATTCACAAGGCCTTATATTCCTCATATGTGCTATGATTTTAAACCTCTCATATGTGCTTTGTTGTTGTTTATTATATAAAATTTGGATCAAAAACTACAATTTAGCAGCCTATGTATATCAGATGTACTAAGTTATTGCCAAATAATTTGTTTTGTTTTTTATTTTTTTTTAAATTTCAAAGAATTTTCATTAATAGAAGGATAAGCGGTGGCATGCATTTAGATTTTTACAGGCTTTTTATAGATGACCCTCCTTACGTATATACTTAAATACGATCTACAACAGGATGTGGTGTTCACGAGAGTCGTATTTAAAAAGATAGTACATAAGACAATTGGCGACCTAGTGAATTGACCATATAAATTAACATTTTTCTGCCAATGTAGTAAATGTCAAGTAACGCGGCAAAGTTTTATCAGCCCCAACTATTGTCCCAAACTTAATCGACTACCATATATGTATGTAATACCTACTCATATATTGCTACTTCAGACTAGGTACACTCATAAACATCAGAGTGCGGATATAATGCTGTTTAAATATTTTAGTTTTTGTATTCAATAATCGAATGTACCTTAATTAAAATTTTTTTCTTGTCACACTTATGCTGCTACAGTCACAAAAATTTTGTAGGCTGTATTGTTTTGATTTAGAATTTAAAACTCATTGCGAGCATTTTGTATTAGCAATATAGGAGTACTATATATATGACTATGAAACTGTTCCTTAGGGTCTCTCTTTAAAATTTAGTTTTTTGTTCTTGTTTACTATCTTAAAAAGATATGCATTTATATGGACAAGTATAGAAATTTTTTAAATTTAATAAAATTAACTTAAAAGTTATAGCCACAAAGTTATATAAAATGATATATGTTTATTAGGGGGACTCATGATAGCATATAATCTTATAAGGTGTAAAATTATATCCATTTACACACGCGGTTATATGAACGCACCTAGTAATACTCTTGATAAACTTGATTGTTTTTCAGCTGTATTATTTCCAAAAAAATTTTTTTGATTGTTATACAAATTAAAAAATACCAAGATTAAGTGAAAAATCAAAACTAAAACGCCTTTACTTGCTGATGTTGGAGATTTTTGATGAAAATGCCGTCTGTAATTTCTGCAAGGTTGCATTCCTTTGAGTTTACCGCGTTTACACAATGAAATGTGCGCATAAATTTATACAGATTATGTAAATGATTTTTCATACAAAATTTGACAGCTCGTGCGTAAACTAGATAAATTTATACGTTTACACACTTTATAAGGCATTTATACGGTTACATGAGTCCCCCTATTATATCGATTTCACGCAGAAACTTAATCGAATCACAATTTGGTATAATGAAATTTGATTGTCATTTGTTACATTGACAATAAAATCTGACCAATAAAGCAAAACGTACCAGGTTTTTGACTACATTATGCATTCAATAAAGCACCAATGAGATTATTCAGAATTTGCATTTTGTACGGAAGATTGAGTTCAATAAAGGCTTTGTGATAAAGATTAATCTCCTGTGTAAAATTTGTATTAAGTACTTGTATATTATTCTTTTTTTTTAATATTTAAGTGTGGGCAAATTTTTTGTATTGAACAAAAATTCAAATAATTCACATAGTAATTAAGCATATATGTACATTCGGTATATAATAAAATCTTAGAAAAAAACGAAAAATAATAATTCATAACAAAATTCTTTGTTGCCTTAAATGACTGTTGTTTTGCACAACTTTTGGACACACGAAATTTCCTAATTTTATTATACTTTTTATAAAGTTATTATATATCATAAAACTAACTTAAAGAGTTTTGGTCTCGAACCGTTAATCTTTTTGTCTAAAAAATTATGGCAGCGGCTTCTAAAGTTATTATTTTTAAACGTATAGGAAAATTTACTCGGATTGTAGTAGAATTCAAATGCAGTTATGTATGATATGTATGAAATATGTATGCCAAATTTGTCAGAATAAGGTGATGGCAAATAGAATTCAACCCAATTCGCCATGCAGAAGAGTGTCAAGTCAAAAGAATATATGCATTGATTTCGATCAACTGACATATTGTTGTACTAAGGCATTGTTATGATTGTGACCCCTGTTTTTTTGTCGGTGCAGCTTCTTAAAGTGTTTTGACTTGGCAAATTGTAATCCTTTTCGGAGCATATCCTCGGGGGTTAATCCCTTAAAAGGAAGTGTAGACACAGCTCCTAAAAATTTAAAAGATTAAATTCAAAAAACAATGTATTTATATAAGGGGTTATATGTAAATACCTGCCAATGCGCTATAGAAGTTTGGGAACGATTTCAGCCCAATTTTGCCGTGAGTCCCGTCCAAATTCAAAGCAATTATCACGTCTGTTTTTATAATCAGTGGTAAATTTTTGATATTGTTGCATAATATTGATGCAATCGTAGATTCCTGTAAAAGCGACAAATGCTATTTAAAAAGTATTTAAAAGTTGATATTTAACTTACATATACATCTCTGTTAGACGATGTAATTTTTTCGTCCAATTGCCGCATCTCATGTACGTCACAAAGTGGAAAATACTTTACGACAGGTGTATTTTGTACTTCCTGACGAACTAACTGCTCGGTAGCAACTTTCAGCCCAGCTATGGCATCCATGATACCGGTATTTTGGGTATCAACTATAATTTTCAGGTGATCAAATTTTTCTAATTTCTTCTCAATTGATTGTAGTAGCCTCTCAAATTAACATACAAAAATAACTTCGGAAATATAGATTTTATAAAAATATCTTTTAAAATACTTCAGTCTACGGAAAAGGCAAGTATGAGTTCCTAAAAATTAAGCACTTTAGGATAAATGATATAGGATATATAGGTACTCTTCGTTTACTTCACCAACACAGAACTTGAAAAAAAATTGAAGTTCTGAATATAAAGAATAGATTCTCTCAATCGCGTATTGGGCCCACTTTACGAAGATGGCAATACAGCCACTGCAACTGGCACCGCTGAGATCAATAAATTTGCAGGTACTCCATCAGAAACAATTGCTGACTCCTTTCTAGCAGTCAATAGTATGTTAAGTGGAGTTATTGGCAACCGAGAACAAATCACTAATACTATTTCACGTGCTCCTGAGCTGGAAAAATATTTCAATCACAATTTGTTAGAGATAACCCAGCAAGTGCGTTCTAAAGGGGTAAACCTGAATACTACAGCTCCAGATTTACATGGAGTTTGATCAGTTGGAACGCATCAAACAACTTGAATCCATACTCGGTGCTGAATATTTTCGCAGTATACCGGGTGAACGTACTGAAAAGCTAATACGACATGCAGAAGATAATACAAAATTTGCACAAGAAGCGGAATTAATCGAAGAAAATCTGATCTTGCCTATGAAGAGGTACGGTGAAATACAAAATAATTTATTCGAATCACTTGGGGCTATGAATAAACGACTTGAAGAAAAAATGTAAGCAGAGAAGCGTGCAGAAAGCGAATTGGATATTGGGGCACCTTGGTTGCTGTGTACTATTTGAGATGATTGAGGTTAAAAGGTTCCACAATTATTAAAAAAACTCAAAATCAAAATATGTTTTGTATAAATATGAAGTACGTTAAGTTAGCAGTAGTAGAGGGTGGTGTATATTTTTTTAGTTAAAGGATCTTTAATAAAAAAAAATACTTGATTTTCCCCAAAGGAAAAATTAGTCCAGCCCTAAAATTATGCACAAATTTAAAAGAACATGCAATTTATGTGTAAACCCGCAAGCAGCCAAGTTTACTGTTGAGTATAATCTTGTTTATCCTGCTAAACAATAATAGTGTATTTTCGCGGTAAATATCCGGGGATATTAAGCCCGCTTCTCTTCCAATATGTGGTGTGCTCTTTTTAATTGTTCCCACTGGTCAACCTGAACGTTTTTAGCCGACTCCGAACGCATCTGCTTAGGCAGATGACTTTGCTGAGAAACTTGAAGAGTTTGTCGAGCCACCAAATCTGTTTGAAGTAAGTTGTTCGCCCACTTTTAAAAAGGATAAAAAACATTCGCGTAGTCGGTAAGTCCTAGTATTTTAGGTTCGGTAAAGGGCGCAACAATTTTTCTTAATTAATTCGATTCCATCACCTGTAATTTTTTATATTTTACGCATTTCGTTGCTGTTTTGTTTTTAATATATCTTAAAAAGGGCTACATAGATTTCAAACTGACTAATCCCAACTGTACCCAAAAGGGACTAAAGGGGATCAGTTATGCCCAACTGTAGACAAAAGAGAGCAATCGGGGTTCAATCTCTTTAGGGATTAATCGCACGATTTTTTGCAGGGTTATAATACAGTATATCCCATGCGGGAATAATAAGATCATAAAGTCAGACAACGACGAAAGAAAGCGCCGGTACGAACTCACGAATTTGACGAGTTGGTCAAGCAGCGAACCGCAAGGAAAGGAAAAGCAATAAATTAGAATATAATTCGACGATTGTTTATTTGCATAAAAATAAGAAATAAATTACATATATAAGATGATATATATAAATTTATGCAAATATATACAATAAGTAAATAAATATAAATGAAGATATGGAGAGAGAGGAAAATACCTTGTAAGATCGATGACGACTGTAAGCGCAGCGGTTGGTGGATAGCCAAAGACTCTGGCTGTGTTCGTAAATGCAACATGACTTGCAGCATAAGCAACGGTGGCAACACTGCAAGTTTGACATTTGATACTTCTTATACAATTTTTGACAATTTGCAGATACGTTTGTTTGCATTTTTGAACGCGTATAATACTAAAATGGAAATTTTGCTGAATCTAACACTAGACGAAATTTGTGAGCAAAGAAATGATAGATTTTCTTTAAATTTAAGAAAAAGAAGGCTATTGAAGTCAAAGAGAAAAATGTTTAGGTACAAATGTTTGTCTTTAAAAAGAAAAATACGTAAAAACAAATCGTTTATTAAAACAATAAAGTCGTTTCCCGGGAACATTTTCTATTCCCATTTCCGAATGAATTGGGCCACTTTTAAAGTAAGGTTTTATAAGTTTTATGAAAATTAATAATTTATAGTTTCACTTTAATTAGGCTTTGGAAAACGCTTTGACTCCACACTGGGTAACTGCAAAGCTTGGCCGTGATGGTCATTCGTTAGAGAACTCTCTGTACATGACATTATGGAAGCTATGTAATAGCAGGGTGACGTTCCGACAGCTTTCGGATCGCTTAAACATTGCAAAACGAACATCACACCGTGTATTTAACACAACAATCCAAGCCATTTGTAATCTTAAAAGCGAAATAAAATGGCCGTCTGTTGACCGCCTGCAAGAGGTCATGACAAATTTTGAAAATAGCAGAGAAAATCCCTTTCCTTTTGTTATAGGATGTTTGGATGGAACGCATTTTAACATACCTACCCCAAGTGTAGATGTGGTTAGTTATTATGATTGTAAAGGAAACCACTCAGTATCCATGCAGGTTTGATTTACATGCCTCCACCTCATTATTTCTATCACTTTAATTTATTATCTTCCAAGCTATATGCGACAGCCAATATCGTTTCCTAGATGTGTTTATTGGATATCCAGGGAGCTGCCACGATGCCAATATTTGGACAAATGGCCCAATATTTCAAGCAATAACATCTGGCGAGTTACAGCTGGCACCAAGTGCTGTTATATTGGGGGACTTTGCGTACCCCATATCGAAATTTCGAATGATACCTCACAGAGACAATGGGCATCTCAGTAGGGAACAGAAGACTTTCAATACCCGTTTAAGCTCAACGCGAGTATTTATAGAACAAGTTTTCGGGATTTTTAAGAAAAATTTATAATTTTAAATTATATTGAAGCTTCAAGCATTAAAGCCACATATAATGTGATACTCGCTTGCGCTATCTTACACAATTTTATCATAAATAGGGAGGTTATTCTGAACATATTAACAATACAATAACACATGCCGATATGGAAACCAACAATGAAATCGAAGGAATTCAAGATGCCCCCATTCGCCGTGTTGATTCAGATGATATCAATGGAATTGATAGAAGAAACTAGTTTACCACTCTGTTTTCATCATAAAAAATTTACTTTAGCTCACCTTCATTTATTTGAATAATTTTTTGATTACTTTTTCTGATGAACTTCATTTTAATTTTTATTGTTTTCATTTAAAAGAAAAAATATTTATTTAACTTAACCTAGTTTCAATAAAAAAATAAGGCGAGTTTCTTACACATATAAAAAATAAAAAGGTGCATTTCAGTTCTCTACCACAGGCCAACTACTTATCTATTTATATTATCACTATTTTTTTAAATAATCTGCCAACACCGATTTCATGTCTAGTAGAGCTTTTATTCTTTCTTTTTCTAGCGACAGCTTGTCCCTCTCCAAAACCATGACCTCGTTAAGTCGAGCTTCTTCTTTAACCGCCTCTGCTTCGAAAAACTTTAAAATGTCTTTGTTAGACGTCGCTCGAGGACGAGTGGCTCTCCGACTGGTAGTCGGTGGAGAATCTGGTGGCTGCTGCTGTTATTGTGGCTCGTTATTCGAATTCGTTCGAGTACTGGCGGCCGTTTCAGTGGTAGTCGGTGGAGAAGTTGGCGACTCATTATTTATTTCATTTGAAGATGTGGGCGACGTTGACAGTACGAAAACCAAATAGGCTTGCAAATTTGCTGTTGGAGGAGTAATTGAGTGCCTTGTACCATAAACTTGGTCGAATTCCTCAAAATACCTCCAGGATGTAGCTTCTCTACCGGAAGATTCATTTCTTTTCTTAATGCGCCTGTACGTTACCAAGAGATTTAAGAATTTTCTCTGCGCTGTGGTGCTGTCCAGTCTTATATTGGGATTTACATTTTTAACTTCGCTCACAACTTTCTTCCACAATACATTTTTTTTTCTTCTACCCGATTTAAACTCGTCCTCCATATTAAGCCGTACTCTCAGCAATAACTGTGTCCGCATTACTGAGATTTTCACTAAAAATTTAAAAATAATAATTTGTACAATTATTATTAACATAATTTAACTAAATTTCAATACAAAAATTAAAATAAAACAGTTTTGCACTTACTTTTCGTCAGAACGCTTGATTATTGCAGTGCTGCCATATTGGCATTTCTGAACGTTCTGTTTGTTATGCAATCGAAGTTTGCGCGTTATGTTGCATTTACGAACACAGCCTGTCCTCTCAAGTCGTACATCAATTTGTTCTCACTGCTTTCGCAAATTCTCGCCGGTGCATTTCCCAGCACGTGTAGTTTTGTAGCATACGGCTGCATCGAGGAATGTTCAGTGATTCCCAACTATTGCAAGCCTTTTGGCTTCAACATTGCCACCAGCCTTGCAATACTGACGAATTGCAAATGACTTGGAGATATATGTTGGTAATCTATGTATAAAATTCATTCTAACGCCCCGATTCTAGTGTGGTAACAACATTCTTCACCACGGTAACGAAATCATGTGGAAACTTTTACACCCTTTTGGATTCTATCCGCGAAAGTAACCGGATAATTTTTTACCCACAAAAGTAGGTGGTTACATCGAAATAACCAAACAACAGCTGTTGTTTAGAAAAACGCAGAACTGACGCGGAACCATACAAGTTGGCAGCATGGTGACATACCTACAAACATAAATAAAAATTCCATGTACTTTGTTTTTATAAATTCGATGGACGAATGTCAAAATCGAACTGCGCCGGAAGTTGATGTATCAAATCAAATAAAAAAGTTTATATTCAGCTGTCGCATGCTGCCACTTTGTATCGTTCCGCCATGGATAAAGCGAAGAAAACCAACTTTTAAATTTCACCACAGGCATTGGTGAGTTTTTCGATGATGACAGCGTTACCACTTTGGCCAGAATCGCGTATAAATGAACTGGTAACGATTTTCGGTTACATAATGTTCTGGGGACCATTTTACCGGTAACGCTCAGAATCAACCAGTAAGTGTGGTAATTCTCAATTGACAATGTAATGCTTAACTCTATAAATTCAAACATGCGTGTAAAGGAAATAAATTGTTGAACTTTTATCTATATACATGTATATAACTACGTGTGTTTTACGAATTCAATATGTGGTAGTATGTACAATATGTTGTAGTATATTCTTAGATCTGTCCTCAGTAAGGAGGTGCCTTCACAGATTTTTAAACGGTACCCAGTAAGGGGTATGTGTGTCTTAAAGGGTACATGGGCCAGAAAGGACCCAACCGAATATTGAGTTCTGGGCAGTAAGATACCCAGAATACGCTATGATTTCGGTACACATGATTTTACTGTGTACATCGACGCCGAAGATTACGGCTACCGCGGACGAGGTATGAATGTTCGGATCGGCTAACTGGCAGTAAACGAGAACTGCACGTATGGGTCATTAGACGAGCTGACGTGCAACTCGCACATTTCGGTGATTGCCACCAGTAATGTTCGCAAGCGGAGACGCTTGACTAATGACCCACAAACTTTACTCGATTGAGCCCCCAATTAAACATGTACTTTTAATGTATTAATAAAAAAATATTTTTTATTCGTATCAAAAGTGTACATCGACTTATATGTATTCTACACAGCGGTTGTGTTATGTTTGTCGGGTGTTAGCCGTAGCTCAGTCTTTAT
>JARSSU010005058.1:0-11049 GCA_029619165.1 Eurosta solidaginis
TTCATATCATGTCATCCTTGCAGTGTTTCACAGACCGCAAACGAGGTAACAAAACGTCGCATTGTTGCCTCTCATTTAAAAATGAATAACAAAAACTTTTTTATGATTTCAGATGTCTTTGGTAACGCACAATGTCGCTTGTGTTACGCTCCTATAAAGGGGACCCGGCAATATAATTTAGAAGACATTTTAATTATTTTCATAAAGATTTTGATAAATATAAGGGTGTTGAAAGAGATGCTCTTTTTTTGGGAAAAAAGTTACACTCCTGCAAAAGTTTAAGGTGTGGATTTCCCAAGTTGAAAAAGAAGGCCAGAAAATTATAGAAATGTAGAAACTGAATTAAAAAAGGATCTGACAAACATAATTAGTTTAAGCATTGTTAGGCAGGGAAGACCTTTTGTAGATGGAATATATATCAAAGAAGTATTTGTAACAGTGTTTAGCAGCCCACTCAAATTTTCTTTGAAAAAATGCCTCTATCATCCAGAACTATAAGACGAAATGTAGACCAAATAGGCACATCTATTGAAATAGCAATACAAAAAAGAGCTCATGACTGCAAAATTTTTTCCATATGCTTGGATGAAAGTACTTTTATAAACAACTTATGTCAAATGGTAAGGAGTAAGCCAAAGTAGTTCATTTTTATTTACATAAAAATCTTATTTTCATACTGAATTTCTCCGGAACTCGGTTATATCAATTTTCTCATTTAATCTATGTTGTTGTTGTTGTTGTAGCGATAAAGTTGCTCCCCGAAGGCTTTGGGGAGTGTCATCGATGTGATGGTCCTTTGCCGGATACAAATCCGGTACGCTCCGGTACCATAGCACCATTAAGGTACTAGCCCGACCATCTCGGGAACGATTTATGTGGTCACATTAAACCTTCAGGCCATTCCCTCCCTCCCTACCCCCAAGTTCCATGAGGAGCTTGGGGTCGCCAGAGCCTCGTCTGTTAGTGAAACAGGATTCGCCGCGGATAGGTGAGGTTGACAATTGGGTTTGGAGAAGCTATATTGCGCTGGCAACCTGAAGGGTTGCGCTACACAGCCCCTTGAATCTGGTATTTTAGTCGCCTCTTACGACAGGCATACCTACCGCGGATATATTCTGATCCCCTAACCCGCTGGGGGGTCATTTAATCTATCCTTAATATTTGTAAATTTTGTTTTTATTAAATTATTATGCAGAAAAGCTGAAAAAAATTAAACATATCGGCTGACATTACAGTTATTTCCATCCCGCCTACAATTAGGCGGCGTGCGGGATTCGAAATTTGATGACTCTAGGTCGATTCTCAGCTCGGGAGAATATAATTTCTAATT
The DNA here is from genome assembly GCA_029619165.1 of Eurosta solidaginis. Lineage (NCBI taxonomy): Eukaryota > Metazoa > Arthropoda > Insecta > Diptera > Tephritidae > Eurosta > Eurosta solidaginis. Next base: position 1,331 of record JARSSU010005058.1, read on the forward strand.
TAACAAGTAAGGAAGGTTAAGTTCGGGTGTAACCGAACATTACATACTCAGTTGAGAGCTATGGTGACAACATAAGGGAAAATAACCATGTAGGAAAATGAACCCAGGGAAACCCTGGAATGTGTTTGTATGACATGTGTATCAAATGAAAGGCATTAAAGAGTATTTTATGAGGGAGTGATGCTTAGTTCCACAGGTGGACGCCGTTTCGAGATATCGCCATAAGGGTGGACCAGGTGTGACCCTAGAATTTGTTTGTACGATATGGGTATCAAATTAAAGGTATTAATGAGGGTTTTAAAAGGGAGTGGTGGTTGTTGTATAGGTGGTCGCCTTTTCGAGATATCGCCATAAAGGTGGACCAGGGGTGACTCTAGAATGCGTTTGTACGATATGGGTATCAAATGAAAGGTGTTAATGAGTATTTAAAAGCGAGTAATCTTAGTTCCATAGGTGGACGCCGTTTCGAGATATCGCCATAAAGGTGGACCAGGGCTGACTCTAGAATTTGTTTGTACAATATGGGTATCAAATGAAAGGTGTTAATGAGTATTTTAAAAGCGAGTAATCCTTAGTTCCATAGGTGGACGCCGTTTCGAGATATCGCCATAAAGGTGGACCAGGGGTGACCCTAGAATTTGTTTGTACAATATGGGTATCAAAAGAAAGGTGTTAATGAGTAATTTAAAAGGGAGTAATCCTTAGTTCCATAGGTGGACGCCGTTCGAGATATCGCCATAAAGGTGGACCAGAGGTGACCTAGAATTTGTTTGTACAATATGGGCATCAAACGAAAGGTGTTAATGAGTATTTTAAAAGGGAGTGGGCCTTAGTTCTATAGGTGAACGCCGTTTCGAAATATCGCCATAAAGGTGGACCAGGGGTGACTCTAGAATGTGTTTGTATGATATTGGTATCACATTAAAGGTATTAATTAGGGTTTTATAAGGGAGTGGTGGTTGTTGTATAGGTAGTCGCATTTCGAGATATCGCCATAAAGGTGGACCAGGGGTGACCCTAGAATTTGTTTGTACATATGGGTATCAAACGAAAGGTGTTAATGAGTATTTTAAAAGGGAGGGGGCCTTAGTTCTATAGGTGACGCCCTTTTCGAGGTATCGCATAAAGGTGGACCAGGGGTGACTCTAGAATGTGTTTGTACGATATGGGTATCAATTAAGGTGTAATGAGTAATTTAAAAGGGGTAATCCTTAGTTCCATAGGTAGACGCCGTTTCGAGATATCGCCATAAAGGTGGACCAGAGGTGACCCTAGAATTTGTTTGTACAATATGGGTATCAAACGAAAGGTGTTAATGAGTATTTAAAAGGGAGGGGGCCTTAGTTCTATAGGTGAAACGCCTTTTCGAGATATCGCAATAAAGGTGGACCAGGGGTGACTCTAGAATGTGTTTGTACGATATGGGTATCAAATTAAAGGTGTTAATGAGTATTTAAAAGGGTGAGCCTTAGTTTCATAGGTGGACGCCGTTTCGAGATATCGCCATAAAGGTGGACCAGGGGTGACTCTAGAATGTGTTTGTACAATATGGGTATCAAACGAAAGGTGTTAATGAGTTTTTAAAAGGGAGGGGCCTTGTTCTATAGGTATCGCTTTCGAGATATCGCCATAAAGGTGGACCAGGGGTGACCCTAGAATTTGTTGTACAATATGGTTATCAAAAGAAAGGTGTTAATGAGTAATTTAAAAGGGGTAATCCTTAGTTCCATAGGTGGACGCCGTTTCGAGATATCGCCATAAAGGTGGACCAGAGGTGACCCTAGAATTTGTTTGTACAATATGGGTATCAAACGAAAGGTGTTAATGAGTATTTTAAAAGGGAGGGGGCCTTAGTTCTATAGGTAAACGCCTTTTCGAGGTATCGCAATAAAGGTGGACCAGGGGTGACTCTAGAATGTGTTTGTACGATATGGGTATCAAATTAAAGGTATTAATGAGAGTTTTAAAAGGGAGTGGTGGTAGTTGTATATGTGAAGGCTTTTTCCAGATATCGACCAAAATGTGAACCAGGGTGACCAGAACATCATCTGTTGGATACCGCTAATTTATTTATATATGTAATACCTGCCAAGATTTTAAGGGTTTTTTATTTCGCCCTGCAGAACTTTTTCATTTTCTTCTACTTAATATGGTAGGTGTCACAACCATTTTATAAAGTTTTTTCTAAAGTTATATTTCGCGTCAATAAACCAATCCAATTACCTCACCATGTTTCATCCCTTTTTTCGTATTTGGTATAGAATTATGGCATTTTTTTCATTTTTTGTAATTTTCGATATCGAAAAAGTGGGCGTGGTCATTGTCGGATTTCGTTCATTTTTCATACCAAGATAAAGTGAGTTCAAGTAAGTACGTGAACTAATTTCGTTAAAGATATCTCGATTTTTGCTCAAGTTATCGTGTTAACGGCCATGCGGAAGGACAGACGAACGACTGTGTATAAAAACTGGGCGTGGCATCAACCGATTTCGCCCGTTTTCACAGAAAACAGCTACATCATAAAATCTATGCCCCTACCAAATTTCAAAAGGATTCCTTAATTTTTGTTCGACTTATGGCGTTAAAAGTATCCTAGACAAATTAAATGAAAAAGGGTGGAACCACGCCCATTTTGAAATTTTCTTTTATTTTTGTATTTTGTTGCACCATATCATTACTGGAGTTGAATGTTGACATAATTTACTTATATACTGTAAAGATATTAATTTTTTGTTAAAATTTTACTTTAAAAAAATTTTTTTTTAAAAGTGGGCGTTATCCTTCTCCGATTTTGCTAATTTTTATTAAGCGTACATATAGTAATAGGAGTAACGTTCTTGCCAAATTTCATCATGATATCTTTAACAACTGCCAAATTACAGCTTGAAAAATTTTAAATTACCTTCTTTTAAAAGTGGGCGGTGCCACGCCCATTGTCCAAAATTTTACTAATTTTCTATTCTGCGTCATAAGTTCAACTCATCTGCCGAGTTTCGTCGCTTTATCGGTCTTTTGTAATGAATTATCGCACTTTTTAGGTTTTTCGAAATTTTCGATATCGAAAAAGTGGGCGTGGTTATAGTCCGATATCGTTCATTTTAAATAGCGATCTGAGATGAGTGCTCAGGAACCTACATACCAAATTTCATCAAGATACCTCAAAATTTACTCAAGTTATCGTGTTAACGGACGGACGGACGGACGGACGGACATGGCTCAATCAAATTTTTTTTCGATCCTGATTATTTTGATATATGGAAATCTATATCTATCTCGATTCCTTTATATATGTACAACCAACCGTTATCCAATCAAACTTAATATACTCTGTGAGCTCTGCTCAACTGAGTATAAAAATATTATTGTCACGGATATTAACATCACTAAGTTATACCATCACTAAGGCGATGCCAAGGCCAATAGCAGTATTTACGTCAATAATCAAATCATGTATACACATATATAAGGCAGCCGAAAGATGTCACACACAGATGCATTTACTTATACGCCTATGTATGCGCGAGAGACTGTAAACTGCAAACATTCACATCAATAATTCAGTCATTATGTATCTACATAAACGAATAAATAATTGCGTCTACACATATGTACGTATACGAGCAGCGGAGCGGCAATGCACAAACACATGCATATATCTTATCTGAGTTGTCACAAGAGAGAGCAATAATTTGTGCACGTAGTTGTGGCTGGCGATTTTGTAGCCGAAAATAACTAGTAAGTTCTGGAAATCGAAGAGCCTAGAAGTATGCAGCGTAAACTATAAAAGCGGGGCAGGCGAGTAAGAAGTAATGCAGTTTGAGTTGAGCTATCAATCAGTTTGCTTAAGCACGCGATCTGGCGGCCAATAGTAGAGTTTCATTTGAGTTATCAATCAGTTTGGTTATTAAGCCAGCGAGTAGCAAAGTATAAGTGTTATTGTGAAGTACTTTAATAAAGGCCATTTATCCATCATTCAATATTGGAGTTATTTATTCAACAGTTTAGTGATTCGAACTTAGCAGAGGATTGCAAATAAGAGGATTTGCAAGCAAATTCGTTACAATTGGTTGCAGAAGAGGAATTGTTGAATAAATTCCAGAGGACAACAAGGACATGGCAAAGTTCAGTGAATTGAAGATCCAGCAACTAAAGAAGGAGTTGGAGAGCCGTGGATTGAATACGAAGCGGCGTTAAACTTGAACTTCAGGCACGGCTACGAGAGGCAATGGAAGCGGAAGGAATTGATGTGGAAGAGTATGACTTTCATCTTGATGGCGAGGAAGTAACTAAATTGAAGAGAAAAACGAAACATCGCAGACAGTTACGAGCACAGACTTGAACATGATTTTGGCTGCAATATCTGCTCAAACATCGACAATGTCATCAAAGATGGAATCCCAAGAGACACGAATAACATCGAAAATTGAAGCACAAGAAACGCATATGTCAGAAATGTCGACACAGATAACATCCAAGATTGAAGCACAAGAAACGCGTATGTCAGAAATGTCGACACAGATTACACCGAAGATTGAAGCACAAGAAACGCGTATGGCAGAAATGTCGACACAGATTACATCAAAGATGGAGACACAACTGAAAGAACAAGAGGCACGCATAACAGTACAACTCGAATCGCAAGAGGCGCGTATATCATCAAAACTCGAAGCACGTATCGACGAGAAAATAACGCAGTTTGAGGAAAAAATCGAAGCCGAGTTGGATGCTTTGACAGGTCGTATACAAGAGTTGCAATTAAACCGCCCAGCTGTTTCAGCAAGCAATCCAAAGGTAAAAACACCATCATTTGACGGTTCTGTTCCTTTCCAGGTCTTCAAGCTACAGTTTGAGAGGACCGCAGCAGTGAACAACTGGAATGCGGAAGATAAAGTTGCTGCACTGTTCATGGCGTTGAAAGGGCCTGCAGCTGAGATTTTACAAACCATTCCAGAGGGCGAACGGAACTGTTATGAAGCATGATGGGCGCTCTAGGGAGACGATACGGAACTGAGCATAGGAGACAGATATGCAAATGGAGTTGCTGAACCGCTTCCAGAGACCTGGTGAAACATTGCAAGAGTTTGCGTCGGATATTGAAAGGCTAGCACATTTAGCAAATGCGGACGCACCCGCGGAATATACTGAAAAGGTAAAATCCAGAGTTTTATAAATGGCATACGGGACGTCGAAACAAAGCGAGCTACATACGCAAGCCCAAAGCCAACTTTCGCAGAAACGGTGTCACAAGCTCTGATTCAGGAAAGAGCGTCGCTTCTGTGTAAGCCAGTTTTCAAAGCACGCCGTGTGGAAGTAGAAAGGCCAGAGTGGGTAGACACAATTTTGGAAGCACTGAAGGGATCTCAACAGAAGAATGCCGGAGTTATTAAATGTTTCAAGTGCGGCAACTCAGGTCACATTGCACGTCATTGCGATCTTGGCTCCTAATAGTTCCAACAATGTGGGTAGCCGCAAACGCAAAGCTGGCGAAAATGAGCAAGAGCGTGTCGAATGTAAAGAACGAAAACTTGCCCCGGCTATTGAATGTCCTGTGATATCTGTGTTGCAAATTGGAAGGAAATCAAGCAGTCTTACCGTCAGAGGGAATGTGGATGGTAAAGAACGTGTACTGACTGTAGATACGGGCGCATCTCATTCCTTGATCCGATCTGACTTGGTCAACAGGAGAGTAAAGTCATTACCTGGAGCAAGGTTGCGTACGGTCACAGGCGAGTATAATCAAGTCCAAGTCGAAGTGGTTTGTGAGGTATTAATTGGGAAGGTCATGGTTTTACACAAATTCGTTGTGGCGGAGATTGTTGATGAAGTTATATTGGGAGTGGATTTCTTGGTTGACCATGACATCAAGATCGATATGCAGAGAAGGGTGATGCATTATGAGAAACCAAGATGTACCACTTAACTTCAGTTTGGAAAAAGGGTTCAGCAGTAAGCGAGTGCTGGTGGAGGAGATTCGACAGAGACCACGAAAGTCAAGGAAAGTAGATCGAGCAAAGGTTGATGGATCGAATGGCCAAATAAAGCGAAATCAAAAGTACCTGCGAGAAAAACACTGGCATTGACAAACCCTAATGGACGCACTAAAACGACTGAAAGAATTTTCCAGAAAGAATGCAAGGGTGGTTTCAAGCCAGCGCGTACTACTGTTGTGAAACGTCAAGACGATACTGATGATGCAAAGTCAATCCGTCAAGATCAAGCTCTGCGAAGTAGTTCTTCATTGGCCAAGCAACAGAGTGCGAGGGAACGATCCAGGATAATGAGTAGTAAGATGAAATACAGGTTAGACAACAAGAATAATTCGGAGGGTTTCCTGGAGGGAGATTTGGTACTGTTGTACAACCCTCGCCGGCGGAAAGGTGTTCCTTCCAAATTTTGGTGCAGTTGGGAAGGCCCGTACAAAGTTGTAAAAAGGATCAGTGATGCCATCTACCGCATACAAACAATTACTTACTTACTTACTTAATTGGCGCTTAACCGTCTAAACGGTTATGGCCGTTCAACAAGGCGCGCCAGTCGCTCCTTCGCTCCGCCAACCGGCGCCAATTGGTCACACCAAGGGAGTTTAAATCGTTTTCCACCTGGTCCTTCCAACGGAGTGGGGGCCGCCCTCTACGTCTGCTTCCATAGGCGGGTTCCGATAGAAACACTTTCTTGGTCGGAGCATCATCTTTCATTCGCATAACATGGCCTAGCCAGCGCAGCCGCTGCGTTTTAATTCGTTGGACTATGTTGATGTCTGCGTATAGCTCGTACAGCTCATCATTAAATCTTCTTCGGTACTCGCCATCGCCAACGCGTAGAGGTTCATAAATCTTTCGATGAACTTTTCTCTCGAACACTCCCAAAGCCGCTTCATCTGCTGTTGTCATGGTCCATGCTTCTGCCCCATATAGCAGGACGGGTACGATAAGTGACTTGTAGAGTATGATTTTCGTTCGCCGAGAGAGGACTTTACTTTTCAATTGCCTACCTAGTCCAAAGTAGCATTTATTGGCAAGATTGATTCTTCGCTGGATTTCAGTGCTGATGTTTGTTGCTAGAAATAGAAGGGTGGTTTCATTTGGATAGATTAACAGCGTTTAGATCGAGAGATTTGTCTGATCGGGACGATCAGACTTAGGTGGAGGGCAGTGTCACGGATATTAACATCACTAAGTTATACCATCACTAAGGCGATGCCAAGGCCACGATAAGCAGTATTTACGTCAATAATCAAATCATGTATACACATATATAAGGCAGCCGAGAGATGTCACACACAGATGCATTTACTTATACGCCTATGTATGCGCGAGAGACTGTAAACTACAAACATTCACATCAATAATTCAGTCATTATGTATCTACATAAACGAATAAATAATTGCGTCTACACATATGTACGTATACGAGCAGCGGAGCGGCAATGCACAAACACATGCATATATCTTATCTGAGTTGTCACAAGAGAGAGCAATAATTTGTGCACGTAGTTGTGGCTGGCGATTTTGTAGCCGAAAATAACTAGTAAGTTCTGGAAATCGAAGAGCCTAGAAGTATGCAGCGTAAACTATAAAAGCGGGGCAGGCGAGTAAGAAGTAATGCAGTTTGAGTTGAGCTATCAATCAGTTTGCTTAAGCACGCGATCTGGCGGCCAATAGTAGAGTTTCATTTGAGTTATCAATCAGTTTGGTTATTAAGCCAGCGAGTAGCAAAGTATAAGTGTTATTGTGAAGTACTTTAATAAAGGCCATTTTTCCATCATTCAATATTGGAGTTATTTATTCAACAGTTTAGTGATTCGAACTTAGCAGAGGATTGCAAATAAGAGGATTTGCAAGCAAATTCGTTACATTATTATTATTATTATTGTTTATTAGGAAAAATATAGAAATATCTAAACCTAATTATGTATAGGAGCACAAGCAACGGTGGCCATCGGCTCCGAATTTAAATACTTAAAGATGAAAACTATATTCTATTCTGCAAATTACATTCTACAAGAAATTATATATCCTTAAAATATTGTCACGGATATTAGCATCACTAAGCTATACCATCACTAAGGCCATGCTAAGCAGTATTACGTCAATATCAATCAAGTATACACATATATAGGCAGCCCAGAGAGATGTCACACACAGATGCATTACTTATACACCTATGTGTGTGCGAGAGACTGTAAACTACAAACTCCATACATCTGAGAGACGCTGAAAAGTAGAAAATTGTAAACAAGTAGAAACTATATGAGAACTATAAACACTCGAAATAGTTGGTAAGTTCTGGAAATAGAAGAGCCTAGATGTATGCAGCGTAAACTATAAAAGCGGCACAAGCGAGTAAAAAGTAATTCAGTTTGAGTTGAGCAATCAATCAGTTATTGATTAAGCACCGATCTGGCGGCCAATAGTAGAGTTTGATTTGAGTTGTCAAGCATTGCAATTAAGACGATATCTAGCGAGCAATAGCAGTATTATTTTGAATAGTGGAGTTTCATTTGAGCTATCAGTTTGGTTATTAAGCTATTCGTTGCACAGTTTGAGTGTTATTGTGAAGTATTTTAATAAAGGCCATTTTTCCATTATTCAATATTGGAGTTATTTATTCAACAGTTTAGTGATACGAACCTAGCAAAAGGGCAAATAAGAGGAATTTGCAGCAAATTCGTTACAATATTATCATAAGATGGTGTACTTAATAATTTTAGATACTGGTCAGTGATGAGGTGTTTGTTTCTAATACTCTCTAAAGCCAAACAACTGTTGAAAATGTGGTCGATGGACAAGCTGTTGCCGCAGAAAGGACACCTAGGTGGTGCCATTCCGGTGAGAATGTATTGATGTGTTATTTGGGTATGTCCGATTCTTAGGCGTGTGAAGATGGTTGATTGCAGGCGATTGATGTTGCTAGGGTAGATAACTTTGTTGCGATCGGGGTTGAGGTTGGCATATCTGTGTTCGAAATTTTTCCATTCTGTAAGGTTTTTTTCGTGAGTATGTTGCCGTAACATTTTCTTGAGATCGTTTTGGTCATGAGGTTCATGTTGAAAGGTTGGCGCTGTTTCGAAATATTTCGCTGCGTTATCTGCGTGCTCATTGCCAGGGATCCCTACATGGCCAGGAACCCAGATCAAAGCGATTTTTTGCTTATATTTAATACAAAAGTCCCGGATTCTTCGAATGATAGCTGTCCTGTTTCGTATATTTTTAACTGCGTTCAAGCAAGAGAGGCTGTCAGAGCAAATAACGAATTTTCCTTTTTGATTGATGGCATGCTCCAAAGCTTTGCAGATTGCAAAAGCTTCAGCAGTAAATACGGACGAGTGGGCTGATAGAACACCTCCTGTTATAAGACTTCCATTCGAAGAGGTAGCTGCGAAGGCAGTGTTTGTTGCTTTCGAACCGTCTGTATAAATAGGTGTGAAATTTCTTTGTTTGTAATTATTTACTAGTTCCAAAAACATTTTTCGAAATTCTGTGTTACTAGTGTTGGATTTCTTGAAAGTATGGAGAGATGTATCTATAGTCGACTCGGCTATCTTCCACTCTGGTTGCGTATTGATTTGATTGCAATTCGATGGTATGGTGATATTTTGAAGCTGGCAGTACCTGACGCAGCGTCGAAGCGTGGACTTGAGCCGCAAATTTCTTTTGTGTTTAGAGGCGGTAATCAAGGTCTTGTGAAGCCCAAAGTTAGGATAATATATAATGTAACGA
>JARSSU010005059.1:0-56277 GCA_029619165.1 Eurosta solidaginis
CTGGTGTAACTACAATTGCATAGATTTTTTTACTCATTGCCATACTTTCAGGCAGTATCTCAGATAATATGTCCCATAATGTTTGTGCTAATTGACTACTCCGCTAGCCACTCGCATACGTTTAGTACATGGTCTACATATGTTGTAGAGATAGAACGCAATTATATGTTTGTTTATGTAGATACATAATTGATTGATCTATGGATGCTGTAATTCACAGTCACTGCTAGCATCGGCTACTCTACACTTAGAGACGATATACATCGCTCAGCCTGCTCAGCTAACATTCGTTCACACTGCCCTCAGCTAAAGTCTGATCGAGCTCCCCGCATCAAGACAAAATCAAACTCCCCGATTTTTTTCTAAACGTCGCTTGCATCTCCAATGCTACCACATAACTTCTAACCTCCCGCTCAAGGTGGTTCTCAATTGCCTTTGTCATGCGACACTAGGCATGGTATCACTGATGACTTTTTATTCCTATCACAATACCTTGCCTACGGGCTCTTTCCACAAACTCCATTTAGCACCGAAATTGGCTGGAACACCACTATTCGCGGATGCACAGGGTATTGTTTAACAGCTACAAATTCTCCCGCCAAGAAACCTTCCCCGAATTAAAAGTTCCCTTGTCATGCCAGTGTTTCATCTTAAAACTACTCATTACCCTGGCGTAGTATCCTATCACACTCTGTTGTCATAGGCCACATGAAGCTGAACTTCGTAGAGCTGCCGCACTGGACGGGATTTGCTTTGCATAATCAGTATCGTCCCGACGCTTCACAACAGTAGTGATGACCTTGGCCTTGAAACCACCCTATGCGATTCCCTTTACTGCGAAAATCCTTTCTTCGTATTCAAGCTACGTAACCTCCTTTAAGCTTATCTAATGCAGTGCTTCTTTCAAAGGTACCTTCGCGTTATGATTTGTTTGCCGCCATTTGTTCCATCAACCTTTTCTAACCTTTCGAATTCGGCGCGCACCTTTGATACGATTCTTCGCCACCAAGCTACCCGATTACTCTGCTGAACCCTTTTATCTCACCACTAAAGTTAAGTCGGATATGATCCTGCCCCGTCTAATATAAGCCGCATAATTTTTCTCTCGCATAATCGATCCTAATGTCATAAGAGAGCAACCTAGAAGGTCCACCCCAATATGAACTTCATCAACGATCTCGCCAAACGAATTTGTGTAAACCATGAACCTCCCAATTAGCGAGACTTACACATATCACTTTCTACCCTGCGACTTGCGATTGTTATACTGCCAGTAGACCATACGCCATAACCTTAGCTCCAAGGTAATGACGTTTACTCTCCTGTAGACCAAAATCAGCTCGAACAAGCAGAATGAGGATGCGCCCGTATCTACAGGCTAGTACATTGTTCTTTAGCACCATCCACATTCCTATCTGACGGCATAGACGCTCGATTTATACTACCTCAATTTGTTTTTTTACAACACAGGAATATCACAGGGGGGGGGTTTTTTTTTTTTTTTTGGGGGGGGTTTGAAATTCAATAGCTGGATCTAGCTCTCGCATCTACTACCTCTTACTCGCTCATGCACTCATCTCTCCAGCTTTGCGTTTACCGAGCAACCCACTACTTGTTGCGAACTATAGGATCAAGCATCGCAACCTTGACGACACACGGCAATGTGACCGGACTATCCCGACATTTGCAAACATTTGATCAACTTATTTCACTCCGCCCTTTTTGCGATCCTTTCAGGACCTCCAATGTTGCGTCTCACCCCACTCATGCCTTTAGCTACACTCCACACGGCGTGCTTTTTGTAAACTGGCTTACACAGAAGCCGAATGCCCTGTTATCTGAGTCAGTGAGAGATACTCGTTTTCTCCGAAATGTAGGTATTTGGATTTGCATATGTCGCTCGCCTTCGTTTCTACGTACCAGTATGCCCATTTATAATAACTCTAAGGATTTTTACCCAGCTCGCGTTGCTACTCCACGACGTGCCTTGCGTCCGCCATCTGCCAAATGTACACCTGCCCATTTCAACATCCGAGGCAAACTCCTGCAAAGTCTATTCGCTCCTTTAGCGTGACGCCCCGTTTTGCAACTCAATTTGGCAACTATCTGTTTTTAGATGCCCTCGACCCTTCCATAACGTCTCCTCGACAGCGGCCATCATATGCTTCATAACGTCGTCCTTCCAGTTCCGTACTCTGCGAATGGTTCTGTAAGAATTCGCAGCTTCGGTCACTTTCAATGCTACGATAGCCAGTGCAGCAACTTTGTCATTCAGCCATTCCAATTAGTTCACATGCCCTGAGGTCTTCTACAAATTGATAAGCATTAACAGACCTCGAAAGGAACAGAACCGTCACAAGGATGTGTTTCTAACTTTTAGGATTACTCGTTGAAACTGCATGGGCGATTTAGTTCGCAACTTGCCTCGGATACGTAACTCTTCAAAGCATCCACCTCGGCTTCGATTTTTTCTCTACAAACTGCCTAAAATTTTTGTATACTTGCGCACCTCCAACAATTCGAGAAATACTTCCTTCTTAGCCTCTTCAGATTGATGCCCACAGATCTCCAGAATGATATCTGCTAGCTGAAATTTATGCGCCCTGACATCTCGGATATTCGTGCCTCTGTGCCTTCAATATTCGACTGCTGTTATTTCAGATGACATCTCTGCCAATATCGTGTCTCACCTAAGGATCCATCCTCTAGGATGCTCATATATGTCTTCATGTTCTTCTAGCTGTGCATGACCTATTTAGTGGATATTGTGATGACATTTCTGTTATACGTACCGCCTTGCAAGCATTCCAGTTGCCGATACAATGGCGATGACATAATCGATGCCTACTGCGATGCTTGTGCCAGATCGTATGCAGCAATATCCAGTGTTCAAGTCTGTGTCGTAACTAGTCTGCGATGTTTCGTTACTTTCTCTTCAATTTTTAGTTGCTCTCGTCGACATCAAGATGAAAGACATACTCCACTTTTTTTATTCTCCACGTAAACTCACTGCTTCCATTAGCGCCTCTAGCTAGACCGATGCATGAAGTTCGAGCTTAATCAGCGAGTTGTATTCAAAACACACAGCCCCTATACAACTCCTTTTCAGTTGATGGACTCTCTAATCACTGGAAGCTTGTCAGTCCTGCCCTATGTTGTCTCTGCGAATTTATTTAACAATTCTCTTCTGACACCAATTGTAACGAATTTATGTGAAATTCCGCTTATCTTGCAACTCCTCATGCCCCTAAGTTCTGATAAATGACTCCAATCATGTATATAATGCAAAAATCGGCCTATATTACAGTACTTACACATAACACTCAAATTTTCGTATAACGAATTTATGCCTTGTTAATAACCAAAACTGTCATTGAAAGCTCAAATGAAACTCTACTATCAAAATAATACTAAGCCTCTTGCTCGCATAGATATAGGTAACCTTAATCGAAATCTCCCCCCCCATACAAACTGCACTTCGCAGCGCCTCTACAATTGCCCGCCATCTTTATACTCTCGTATTTCAACTTCGCCATCTTCTAGCGCGCTATCCAGAATATATAGATCCAGCAGCCCTCACTCAAACTTAACTCCAGACTGTAACTACAATTGACATGCATCTTATTTCTCATTGCATTCTTCAGGCAGCTATCTACAGTATATGATATGTTTTTTTTTTTTTTTTTATTTTTTTTTGCTGTTGTGCTATTTGGACTCTCCGCCCTTGCTCGTTATCGTACATCGCGTTACATATGTGTAAACGCAATTATGTTCGTTATGTAGTTACATAATGATTGATCTATAGGTGTATTATCACGTTAAACTGCCCTTAGCATCGGTTCTTAGGAGACGAATATCAGCGCTCAGCTGCTGCCTCTAAAATCAGCCTTACAATCTATTACTCGTGTACTAAAGACTCATACAACAGCCTTTCATTTGATATCCATATTTATATAAACACATTCTAGCGGGACCCGGGTCCACAGCTATTCGAACAAAAGCGCACCGAAGCATCTCTTCAAACACCGGACGCACCCAACCTAACACACATTTTAGCCTTTCCTTTATCAATGTATATATATAGAATTTATATTTTCTCACACTCACTATAATATTAAAACGGAATGCATGATATTCGTTTCCTGACAAATTCGGCTTAAAATTGCACAAGCGAACAACTAAAGAACATGAACATGAATTTAAAAAAATGTACTTAGGGACTTCTACAATCGCGGCCCATCTCAGAAATTGCTGCAATAAAATATAATGCGCCTATAAAACTGAGATATCCAACCTATCCTCATATATTCAAGTTAATCAAACTACACAGGGTGCCCAAAACCCATCACAAAATCGCGTAATCAGTAGTTATAGAGTCATAGCGGACCAAACAATGTGACACGTGATTTTTATTATATAAAGAGAATTATATATTGCGGTTTTTTTTAATCTATCTTCACCTTTTTCGTTGATAAATGCCGCTGCATACATACAAAGAAAATAGTTCAACTATTTTGAGAATCACGGCTTCTCTATTAATAGTGGGCATCAGTGCCGCTAAAGTCAAGATGAAGACATGATAATGGTTCTCGAGCCAAAACGTTAATAGTGAAGGCTTGGACAGACGGGCCTGCCCAATCAAATATCATTTTGGCATTCAATCAGTAGTTGCTCCTGCAACCTACTTGGTCCCAGTTACTTATTAGCTTATCCCTAGTGTGTGCCCTTAGTCCACAGAAGGGCCTTAGACCATATAATGCTACCCCTAGTACCCTGCTTAGCTAGATAAAAGTCCTGCCTAGACTGCCATTAAACTTTATCCTGATAGCCGGATAACCGCTTCTAAGGCGGAATGATTGGACTATCTCGAGAATAATGAGGACTACTCCCTTCGAGGATAAGCTCTCGGAAGCATTACTCTACCGCCAAGTATTATGAACAAAAGTATGCTGGACCGGTATACATAATGTTTGCGAATAGAGGGTGTTGACCTGCTTGAAAAATACAAATCCTTCGACACGTGACCAGCCTTGAACTCCCGCTAATACAAATTAGAAGATGCAGAAACAATGTTTTTTCATGCAATTTGTATGGTCCGCCCCAGTATTTGAATTATTACTCGCTGTGTCTGGTGTCTGCGACACAAAAAATCCATATAACGCGGATATGGTCATGTGCATGAAACAATTTTTAATACATATTTCGCCAATTCGCCTTTCTTATTAAGCGCGTTCTAAGACATCATCTATTACCCACCTTTACAGAAGTAGGCTTCTCATCAATCTAGCCTACTCTAGAAAAACCGTAGAACTATCTACTTGAGCGCGTTGTTCATCCAGTAAGTTGCGTCATCGGTGACAATGAACTCTTAAGTGCAAATTGCTAGCTCTGCGCTTACTTACGCTGCTTCCCCCGCTTAAGGACGTCGAGACACCTTACATGCCTTTCTTGACCGCTATGTGGACTTAAACTTCGCAAAAAGTGAACCTATGCCCCGCGCATTTGATTTTTCGTTGTGCGCACTAACAATGAGCCTGTCATAATGTATAAGCTATTTGAATGCACGTCGTTTCCCGACATTATATAGTCTAGATACTTTTAATTTGACCTTTGAATTTAAGTTTGATATTCACTCTGCAAATCAATTTGAATTGTTAATGCCATCAAGTATTACCTTTTAATTTAATGTATAATCTTAGAATTATATAAGTGTATAATACTGTTGTTACAAATTATGTATACTTTACCAGTCGACCGTTTTCGTTTTGTGTACGACTTATAAATAAACACAATAAATAAATAAAATAATAGTTAAAAAAAACATAACTAAAAAAAACAGCTTTATAGTAACCGAACTAAAAAAATAGCAAAATTATTTTTCCAATTAAAAAGAGGTTTATATAACAGCTAGTAGAGGTCAAACAATCATTCTTATAGTATTAATCACCTCAAAATCAAATTATATAAAATAATAAAGATTTAATTTAAAGGTGTTTTTGTTGTTTTTAAACGATTAATTTATTTAAAATTTATTTAGTCAAGTAATTTAAAAGCTTTAGTCGAGAGGTGATGAAACCTCGAAACGCCAGCTGCGTCCTAATGGATTGAACTATCCAACCCCGCGGCACCGAAAAGGGCAATGACGAGGGAGGCTGTACGCCGGTCTTTCGCCCGAAATTGCCAAGCGGTCGTGCCAGATCATAAGGCCATATAGACGGAGAGCAGCGCAACGCATAAGCGCCAAAGATCCCAGAAACCAACAGTGGAGTGGATCGAGGCCGCAGCTCGTACGGTGCGCCGTTAAGGTTAAGAAAGCACAACCCTAGGTCCACCGCCCGTCATTCACACCGATGCAAGGTCGACGTCCAGGGGCAATGATAAAGCTAATTTCCTGTGACGACGACTCCGGGTCGGTTAACCTCTATAGGGCCGACGTTCGCCGCCTGATATTTATTTTTTTTGTTTTTATTTTTATTTTTTTTAATATTTTTTATATTTGGGTTGTAATCCAAGCGCGCGCGCCTCATAGGTATGTGGCAGGCGAGTGAGTATCCCCTCAAGACCAAGAAAAAAATAAAAACAACCACATTACAGGGCTAGAGCTTGGCCCGTTCCAAGTAGACGCAACGCCGACCCAGCTGACAACTGTAGACTGCTCCAGACAACCCGACACAGGTTATGGAAGTCAAACCCGGATAAAACTGAGACTTGTCCCTCTCTCACGCAGAGAGGCCCTACAAAGTACCAAAATCTTACACGCCAAGAATTGGACGCGCAGCGTACGTTACTTAGCGCTTTAGCGATCAAGTATTTGGGAGTCATCTGGATAGTAAGCTATTATGGGTGACCCATATAGTGCGAGCGCTCAAGAAGACAGCCAGCCGAGCTGCTTCACTTCGCCAAGCAGGCGCAATGGCCATACCTCACTCCTGGGAATTCTCCCCTAAGGTGAACCTAATTGGATTTATACAGCCATTTGCCACCCGATTACTTCTTTAATAGGCTGCAATGGTCTGGTGGCCCTAGCACTAGCTAAAAGTACCTATCTTTAAAATGCTTCAAAAGCTTGGAACAAGGAGTTTGGAGCTCTGCCATATACCGCGGGCTACTCGGCCTAGCCTCCACTCCAGATTCCGGTTCATACATTAACATGCAGATACATAGATAGATACAGCGCACGAAGCTAATAAATAAGCGTGTAAAAAAAGGTCCAGTGCTGCTCTATTCCGTTAGTAAGACATGTGCCTATGCCATCCTTTTCACATCTGATCATAATAAAGGAATGCGTTTTCGCCATTAAATGTGCCAAGGTTTCACAATACTATGGCCTAAAAGTTCAATTAGTACCTGATGTCTTGCCTAACCTCTATGTCACCCCACCATCACATATAGACATTAGTATCGAGCCTTGATACGTAGTTTTGCAAAGATTTAATCCCCCTATCCCCCCCCCATCTTCAAACTAATGGCCATTTAGTTTAAATAAGGCAATTGACCTTATGGCCGCCCAGCAGCATATGACCTTTATGTCACCAGACATCACATAGCGCATTGTCATCCGAGCTCCTTGATACGCTGTGACCCCCCCTAAAGTTTCACATTCAAACTAATGGGGACATTCAAAGTGGTAATAAGACCAATTGACACACTCATATAGGCTGTATTTGACCTTATTGTCACCACTACCCTCACATTGAGTGCCATGTATCGAGCCCTTGATACGTGTTTTTGTGCCAAAGTTTCAATCAAACTATATGTTTAGCCATTCAAAGTATCAGCGATATAAGGCCAGTTGACCTATATGTCACACACCATCACACTAATGCATTGTCATAGCAGTCTGATACGTATGCCCCAAGTTTCAAATTAATAGACTATCTAGAAAACGGGCAAATGTGCAATAATCGCCTCAATAGATTCCGTTACATACAGGCCAAGCTAATATCAGCATTTCAGGTCAAAATGAAACTTTTTCATTTCAAATGCAACCTTTTTCATTTTAAATGAAACTTCTTTTCATTCAATGAACTTTTTCTCATGTCAAATGAAACATTTTCTTCATTTTAAATGAGACTTTTTTCATTTAATGCAACTTATTTTCAAGTCAAATGAACCATACTACTAAGGTAATTGTCATATATCATTATATATCGTACTTTAATAACTGTGGAGAGATACTTTTGGATTTAATATGCTTGGCAAAAACCGTAAAAAGTAGATCTTTTCTACTCTATAGGGCAGTGCATTTAGCCCTTCACTCTGTTTCGGGCCCCTTTGAAAAAACATATATATTTGTTTTTATCTCCATCTATTTTCCATTCTATATTATATTTAAATTGATAATACTTAAAGAATCAATATATTAGCAATGGTCCGATTTATTAAACCGAATTTATCGGCCATCGATTTTCGATAAGGATTGGGCGAGGCTGTCAGCATAACAAATGTTTCACTACGCATAACCAAAAAAATAATTATTCGAACCTGACCCGAAATTCATTCTTTTTTTTTACTTTTTAGGACTTTGCTTTTTAAATGGGTTTTTTCCATGAACCTACTCGAAAAAAATTCATACGGTCGACCCAAAGCGTCCGCCACAATAAACGATTTCCGATATTCTCACATTTTTCAAATAAGCCCGCTATACGAAGATGACCGTGAAGAGTTATCTCAATATTTGCTCAAGTTTATCTGTTGTTAATGGACGAGGCGGACGGACATAACCTAAATTTTTTTCAGATACTGATGATTTATTGATGTAGCTATATCGATTCCTGATTATACCTGTACAACCAACCGGACCGTATATCCAATGAAAGTGTTATAATACCTTGTGTACACAAGCTACAATTGGGCAGACCTATAAAGAAAACCATTACACCCTTCCTATGCAAATCGACACGAGCATATATTCAGCGATGGATGATTCCCACTAATTGCATTATTCATATATACACATATCTTGCAGCCATATTCAGCCCCTGTACACACAATTTTTTGAATATGTTGCAAACATGTTCTCGTCAGTTGACTGTGATAGACAATTTCGTTCATCATGCGACGGCTGAGTTGAGAATTTCGAGATAACATGCCCCAAATCGAAATAATAGATGTGTGTTTTTTTTACATCTATATACGTTTCGCTTAAATTTATATGAACTGCTAAGCTGTCTAAACTTTTTCATCTACTCTTCTGAAACTTGCTGCGCATAAAGTTTTGTAACATACACCTAAATTTCAATACGCATTAATACTTAGATCCAGTGAAAATATGTGTCTATGTTTCACCTTTACAAATCGATGCCTGTGTTTCCACTACCTAATTCACCGCCAAACTGATTTCAGCTATATGAATTATAACACTATGACCACCAGCAAGGTGTGACGGCCGCCCATACCCGAGTTTTTGAAGCTGGGGGGCCGGCCTAGATCAATTTGTAATTTGACGATACCCCTATTGGCAAAAAAGTTGCCAGCCTCTATGATAAGAAAAATCCCCATACAACAAATAGGTGAACAATTCTTAAAATGTAAACTATATCGCCATGTACTAAATTTGAGTTCAAATCGCGTGCTTAAGCCGTTATCCGTAGATGGTAGGTGGAATTTTTACACAGCAAATAAAAAAAAGGATGATTGCGTGGCAACCATAAGTGGCCCCATACTCCTACTTAAAAGTATCAATAAGAAATGCCCGGAAATGCTAAAATACCTTTCGTTGATACCTATTGACATACATATGTCATGATAAATGCCAAAAAAAATTACACCGGCATCGCCTCCGCAAACCAGGTCAGAGGCACTCGGATCCATCAGTAATTCTGACCGCGGAGCACACCGCTGAATTATCTGTCACATATTATCCATAGTTCATAACAATGAAGTGAGGACAACTATCTTTTTTAACATAAAATAACTGCTGCCTTGTATGTTTTTGGCCAGCTAGATTATCAAATACCCCACCCGTGCAACGCTTATTAAAATGTCAAAGAACTGCTCAAACCAGCCGGATAAATACGTCTGACGCTGAATGTATGCGAAAAAATGTATGCCTAAAGGCCCCCCATTACTGATACTTAGCATAGACTTTGCACTATGACTTGCAGCGTAAAATCGCGCCCCAACTTAGCCTTGATTTTATACTCACTCCTTAGCGCATAACAATCTGGCATCATACATCAATAAATGCTTAATTTGTAAATGACAAACATGTCAAAATGAAATGACGAAACAACAAATGGCATTCAAAATGTAAACGCTCACTTAGAACTTACATCTCAAATCAAAATTCAACAGACTTTTAAAGTCAAGTATAAGTCGCTTGCCCACCTAAATTTTGAGTAATCAGTAACATAGCAATGCATTTCATTTTAACAGAACTGATAAGTGACAGCTTGTCAAGCCAAAGGTCAAGTACTATAGCTAAGTAACCTAGCAGTCCAACCAACTAGTTGCTAACTCATGAAAGATTACATAGTTTGCCAAAATCCTAACTAAAAATAGTATGACAGTTACTGTCATTTTTTCAATGATTAGCTCAACTAGGTATTTTTAACCCCCCTTGGATGTCCTAGAAATTATCAATTGCACACGCCTCTGCATCACCACCATAACCACATTGACCCAAACTAATCATTATATTCACCCCAACATCATAACCAATGATCATACTAGTCAGCCATACCCATCATAAGGTCATACCCAATTAACATACTATGTCTAGCCTTTGCCCGCAAGCATTTATACAAAATGCATAGCAATAGTTAGTCTATTATATACATCATATCATACCAGACTGTGCATATACTAGTTAGTCTTCGATTCAGTAGTATTCATTATCAACATACCATGCTTGGCATACCACAGTGTATGCCCATCATTTTAATAACCAATGTTCGTCCATACTCAGTGGCCAGATATTTGCAGCCAGTCATCCCTACTAAGTTAATATAATAGTCCTAAGGTTCGGGATTGAAAAATTCACTTGCCCCTACGAAATTCTATAAATATAGCTCAAATTATAGTTTATTACATATATATATTACACATATAGAAAAAGTAGTATTATTAAAGACATAAGTCGATTTATCCCCCGATATCGCGCCATCAGATTTTTCGATAGGATTTGGGTCAGCGAAAAAAGTTCACCCCGCGCGCTATCAAAAAAATAATTTTCGAGCCTGCGAAATAATTAATAATTTTTTTACTATTTTTTCGACTTTTTCCCCCTTTTTTAGACATTTTTAAGGTTATTTTTCATGAATCATACTAAAAATCTTTCATATGATATACCCTGTCCGACCCAAAATGTCCCCTAAATCCATTTTTACCTTTCTTTTTTGGGAAAAACTAGTCTAATCGAAACGCTTTTTTAGCGGACATTTTTGTAATCGGTCAGGCGTAACATATCGCAAATTTTTTAGCGTAGCGTCATGCAAAAAGCCTTAAAAAACAAAGTCTGCAAAAAATTAAAAAATGATTTTTGGCGTATAGCGCAGTGCGAACTGTCTTTCTGAGCCCAATCCTATCGAAAAATCGATGGTAGTCGTCGGAATTATCGTCGTCTAACTTTCGGCGATCCATACTAAATCTGACCCCACCGCTGAACATTGTCTATACATATATCACCTTTAAAATTTATCACTACAATACATTTATACTTATGGAATAAATTTTAATAAAAATACATACACATATAATAAAACTAAAAAGTACCGCCGAATAACACATCCCGATATTTGTGACATAGATCAGCGCCCGGAGACGAGCGAGCCATATACCTCCTGGAAATGCCCTGACACAATTCAAGCACGCCGGTCTTAGTTAAGGCCGACCATCACCCATGGCCAGAAATATTCCCACCATTAAATCCTCAAGCGAGAGAACTGCTAGCGGTTCAACCAAGGACAGTCGGCCTTTGGAGGATGTGTATGCGCTGGTAATGCGCAGAGTGAAGGAATCAATTATACCAATGGTCGCAGTGCAATCCTCAATAAATTATCTATCTATATAACAGAGAAGGAATCTAAGCCAAGCTGCACATCAGCACCATCCCCATGAATGAGTGCTTAATGGAGCTTCAGAACGGTCAGCGCTCAGTAGATATGCCACTTCTACGAAAGTCATGATGATAGGCTGGATTACCGAAGAATATTCATTACATAACTGGGGAAACAATAACGGCTTTAAACGTTTCGTTACTCGACAAAGTAGGCACTGGCCTCGGTTCGGATATTTGGTCTTCCTACATCCATTACCATTATCCGCTTATTATAGGAATTGCAAAGGCTTATTTTAACGACAAGTAGAAAAAATATGCCCTAGGCTGCATGATATCCCTCATGGCCAAGAGGCTATTGCAGGCCAGTTGCGCATAGAGGTTTACGTCTGAGACTATTGATATGGAATTGCGCTTGCGCCTTTCGTTGCTTTAATCTTAGCGAACGACGATATCAGCATTGTCAACTGAAGTAGCATATGCCAACTGGCATACAGAAGGCCACTCCGCACATTTCATCATAATACTAACTACTGTGAATAACACACACAAAAATCATAGTCAATCGAACTCATTCTAAAACTGCATAGCTTGGAGGATGAGAAGCACACGAAAATTTCTAGTCCCAATTAAACTACTCATACAACTTAACTATTATGAATAACACCACAAAATTATAGTACAATGCAATAGTCAAAAGCTAGACTCAGTATGAATAACCCCACAAAATTCTAGTCAATGAACTAGAATGTTTGACCTCGACATACTTGGGCTTTTCATCCAGGCATCGCGCTTAGCAGTAATGCGCAGGCCTTAAGTTAATTTGACGATAAAATACAAGACTGCCATCAAAAATACTCAAGGGGCTGCCGTTCAGCAAGTTATACACTCACGATTAATCAACAGTTGTGTTCGTGGAAGCGCCTCATGTTTAACTAATCAACATAAAAATGACAATTCGAAGAATAATCTTTCAAATAAAATATGCTTACGTATCTATCGATTGTTAGGTCAGCCATTGTAAACAATACAAGTTTTCAAGTGTTATGTGTCGTTCATCAAAAATATGATTCGTCTTTGGTGATTGTTTGATCTCGAGCATAAATCAAAATTCTTACAAACTAAATATTTGGTTATTGAGTGGCCCTACTCGTTTTGTTTAATGCCAACTTTTATGCTTCGCGATCACGCAAGAGTCTTTGTAATTTTAACTCGACCTATATCCTTTACCGTATCATTCCATAGGAACAGATTGATTTATAAACATTCTTTTATTTGATTTGACGTACCTCAACTTCCGGGCTAGTACAATTTTGACAATGTTCAACGAATTTTACAAAAACAACAGTACATGGGACTTTTAATGTCATATGTTTGGTAGGTATAGTCACCATGCATAGCCCACCTTGCCACAGCGATCCGCTATGCCGTAATACAGTGAGTTTACAGCTCCGCGCATCACGCTCAATACTCAAGGAATGCTCTGCATGATGCTGATGCAGACTGCAGAAGCCAGGAGTCGTGATATTTTCGCACACTTGAAATGTAGATAGACGCATGATTGATGTCGCCGCGAGTATTTATTTAACTCATACCGCCACGCGATGATGCGTATATAGCTTCACTTGTATGTATGCCTTATAAGTTCAACTATATAGGCTAAGGCGCGCAAAAGAAGCAGCGCTAGACCAATTCTAGCGAAAATTATCTGAAGCTCGCAGCCAGTGATTAAATAACTCGCACTACAAACGAATTGTGCACTTATAGCGGGATCGGATAACAACCCAAAACTATTGTGCTCTAGGTGGCATCATAAATCAAATATCTAAGTAGGATGTCAGCATACTAAAGCCCGGCGCCACCATGATTTCGCATGATTTTAGTTACTTTTTATACTCAGCTGCCCCCACCCGAAGCAGAGCCCTCACAGAAGTATATTAACTTTGATTCGCCATAACGGCATAATCCGATAACGCATAAAATAAATACGTTACACACAGAAACTTAATGAAATCTCATTATCACCTGCCGTCCCATGAAATCGTAAATTTTTTGATTTTCACACAGAAGTAACTGCTCGATTTTAGGATGAAGGATGAGACGACAATCATGCGCGGAACGAATACAATGGTTAGGGCAGCATGGTGAACATACCTACAAACAAAAAAAATTGACCATGCTACTTGTAAACTTCGATGGGACAAATGTAAAAATCGTACTGCGCCGCCAACGTATGCTTGATGTATCAAATCAAATAAAAAAGGTTATAATAACTGCTCGATGCTCGGGACCTACCTTGTATCGTCCAGCCATGTCACGACAATCGCACATTTACATTTGACCAAATGACATTTTTTAAGCACTGAACACAACAAAACATAGAAGCTGGAACGGAAACGGAACTCTCTCCAGCAGAGTTGCATTGTGCTTTTTGACTTCCATTAAGCATTCGATTAGCTAAAAAACACATGAAATAATTATAGATTCGAATTTTAGTAGGGAAGATGAGCTTACAATAAGCGATACTTAATGTAGAAAACTGCACCCTTATATTATCAATAAGCCAGTCTGCCGTGAAAAACAGTAAATCGAGATAGATATAGACCTCATAATACAAAATGATCTAGGTGAAAAAAGCATTTCATTTAGCCATGTCCGTCCAGCTCCGTCCCAGTCCGCCGTAACAATGATATTTTCTGTGAGTAAATTTTGAGGCATCTTGATGAAATTGTATGTAGGTTCCTGGGCGCTCATCGCAATCGCTATTTAAAATGAACGAAATCGGATCAACAACACGCCCACTTTTCGATATCGAAATCGCACCGCAAAAAGTGCCGACTAATTCATTACCAAAGACGGATAAGCGATAGCAAATCTAATGGCTAGAGATGCGCGCTTGTAAACTTATCGACGCAGAGATAGAAAATTCTCTAAATTTGGACAATGGACGCTACGCTCGCGCTACGCACCCGCCTCTTTATAAATAAGCCTATTTATTTGCAAGCTAGCTAATGCGGGCATCCGTATGAAGCATATCATGATGAACTTCGGCAGGAAGTTATACTCCTATCACTGTATGTAATGCTTAATACAATAGCAAAATCGCAGATGACGCAACACGCCCACTTTCATCTTTTAATCAATTCGAACAAAACATGTAAAGTATCTTTACAGTATATAAGCTAAATTATCGGCCAACTCAAAATACACAAAATAAAACGAAAATTTCAACAATGGCCGTAGGCTCCGCTCTTTATTCATTTAATTCGCTCTAGAATACTTTTTAATAGCCGTAAGTCGAACAAAAACTTTCACATTCCGTGCTGCAAATTGCTAGGCGCCATAGATTCTATGACGATAACTGTTTTTCGCTGAAAATGGAGCGAAATCAGCTGTGAAGCACACGCCTCCGTCTTTTTATACACAGTCAACCGTCTTTCACCTTACCGCTCGGCGTTAACTACGATACTATACTGACTCACTTTATCCTTGGTCATAAAAAATGGCGACAAGCCGACTATGACTACGCCCCACTTTTTCGATATCGAAAATTACGAAAAATTAAAAAAATGCCATAATTCTATACCAAATATGAAAAAAACAGATAGAAACATGGTAATTGCGATATGGTTTATTGACGCAAATATAACTTTAGAAAAAACTTATGTAAAATGGTGTGTGACACCTCCATATATATAAGTAGAAGAAAATGAAAAAGTTCTGCAGGGCGAAATCCAAAAGCACTTGGAATCATGACAGGAATACTGTTCGTGGTTATTACATATATAAATAAATTAGCGGTACCCGACAGATGATTTTCTGGGTCACCTTGTCCACATTTTGGTCGATATCTTGAAAACGCCTTCACATATAGAACTACCACCACTCCCTTGTAAAACCCTCATTAATACCTTTAATTTGCATACCCATATCGTACAAACACATGATAGTCACCCCTGGTCCACCTTTATGGCGATATCTGGAAAAGGCGTCCACCTATAGAACTAAGGCCCACTCCCTTTTAAAATACTCATTAACACCTTTCATTTGATATCCATATCGTACAAACAAATTCTAGAGTCAATCCTGGTCCACCTTTATGGCGATATCTCGAAAAGGCGTCCACCTATAGAGCTAAGGCCCACTCCCTTTTAAAATTCTCATTAACACCTTTCATTTGATACCCATATCGTACAAACAAATTCTAGAGTCTGCCCTGGTCCACCTTTATGGCGATATCCCTAAATGGCGTCCATCCATAGAAACTATGGCCTACTCTCTCTTAAAATACTCTTTAATACCTTCCATTTGATACACATGTCATACAAACACATTCCAGGGTTACCCTAGGTTCATTTTCCTACATGGTGATTTTCAATTATTTTGTCTCCATAGTTCTCAGCTGAGTATGTAATGTTCGGTTACACCCGAACTTAGCCTTCCTTACTTGTTAGTTCTTTTTTTAAACTGTATTTATATTATTGTATGTATTGCAAATCCAAGCATTCAAATAGAAATACGTCCGTATCTACATACTTACCTAGTACTCGTGAAGTTGATATGTAAAAATATGGGTATACCTACGTCTAATAAACTTATATTTTTAAATCAACAAGGGGTTTTCCACATACACACATTGCCTGAATGTAAGAAAAATATGGAATATCCGGTGAAGAAAAAAAATTCAATTTCGGTCGAAGCGTGTAGTTCAATACCAACTCGCTTTCTCTTGCAAAGATGCACGGATTGCATATAATTTTTATACTCAGTTGAGCAGAGCTCACAGAGTATATTAACTTTGATTGGATAACGGTTGGTTGTACAGGTATAAAGGAATCGAGATAGATATAGACTTCCATATATCAAAATCATCAGGATCGAAAAAAAATTTGATTGAGCCATGTCCGTTCCGTCCGTCCGTTAACACGATAACTTGAGTACATTTTGAGGTATCTTGATGAAATTGGTATGTAGATTCCTGAGCACTCATCTCAGATCGCTATTTAAAATGAACAATATCGGACTATAAGCACGCCCACTTTTTCGATATCGAAATTTCGAAAACAGAAAAAGTGCGATAATTCATTACCAAAGACGGATAAAGCGATGAAACTTGGTAGGTGAGTTGAACTTATGACGCAGAATAGAAAATTGTAAAATTTTGGACAATGGGCATGGCACCGCCCACTTTTAAAATAGGTAATTTAAAATTTTGGAAGCTGTAATTGGCAGTCGTTGAAGATATCATGATGAAATTTGGCAGGAACGTTACTCTATTACTATATGTATGCTTAATAAAAAATTAGCAAATCGGAGAACGACCACGCCCACTTTTAAAATTTTTTTATACTCAGTGAGCAGAGCTCACAGAGTATATTAACTTTGATTGGATAACGGTTGGTTGTACAGGTATAAAGGAATCGAGATAGATATAGACTTCCATATATCAAAATCATCAGTATCGAAAAAAAATTCGATTGAGCCATGTCCGTCCGTCCGTCCGTCCGTCCGTCTGTCCGTTAACACGATAACTTGAGTAAATTTTGAGGTATCTTGATGAAATTTGGTATGTACATTCCTGAGCACTCATCTCAGATCACTATTTAAAATGAACAATATCGGACTATAACACGCCCACTTTTTCGATATCGAAAATTTCGAAAAACAGAAAAAGTGCGATAATTCATTACCAAATACGGATTAAGCGATGAAACTTGGTAAGTTAGTTGAGCTTATGACGCAGAATAGAAAAATAGTAAAATTTTGGACAATGGGCGTGGCACCGCCCACTTTTAAAAGAAGGTAATTTAGAAGTTTTGCAAGCTGTTATTTGGCAGTCGTTGAAGATATCATGATGAATTGGCAGGAACGTTACCCTTAATACTATATGTCTGCTTACTAAAAATTAGCAAAATCGGAGAACGACCACGCCCACTTTTAAAATTTTTTTATACTCAGTTGAGCAGAGCTCACAGAGTATATTAACTTTGATTGGATAACGGTGGTTGTACAGGTATAAAGGAATCGAGATAGATATAGACTTCCATATATCAAAATCATCAGTATCGAAAAAAAATTCGATTGAGCCATCTGATGAAATTTGGTATGTACATTCCTGAGCACTCATCTCAGATCACTATTTAAAATGAACAATATCGGACTATAATCACGCCCACTTTTCGATATCGAAAATTTCGAAAAACAGAAAAAGTGCGATAATTCATTACAAATACGGATTAAGCGATGAAACTTGGTAAGTAGTTGAGCTTATGACGCAGAATAGAAAAATAGTAAAATTTTGGACAATGGGCGTGGCACCGCCCACTTTTAAAAGAAGGTAATTAGAAGTTTTGCAAGCTGTTATTTGCAGTCGTTGAAGATATCAGGATGAAATTTGGCAGGAACGTTACCCTTAATACTATATGTCTGCTTACTAAAAATTAGCAAAATCGGAGAACGACCACGCCCACTTTAAAAAAATAATTCAAATTTTAAAAGAAAAGTTAATATCTTTACAGTAATGATATTATGCAACAAAATACAAAAATAAAAGAAAATTTCAAAATGGGCGTGGCTCCGCCCTTTTTCATTTAATTTTTCTAGGATACTTTTAATGCCATAGAACAAAAATTTACCAATCCTCGTTTTTTTTGTGAATTTGGTAGAGGCTTAGATTCTAGGACGATAACTGTTTTCTGTGAAAAAGGGCGAAATCGGTTGAAGCCACGCCCAGTTTATACACAGTCCACCGTCTGTCCATCCGCTCGGCCATTAACACGATAACTTGAGCAAAAATCGATATATCTTTACTAAAATCAGTTCACGTACTTATCTGAACTCACTTTGTATTGGTATAAAAATGGCCGAAATCCGACTATCACCCCGCCCACTTTTCGATATCGAAAATTACGAAAAACGAAAAAAATGCCATAATTCTATACAAATACGAAAAAAGGATGAAACATGGTATTTGGATTGTTTTCTTGATGCAAAATATAACTTAGAAAAAAACCTTGTAAAATGTGTGTGTAAGTAGAATGAAATGAAAAAGTTCTGCAGGGCGAAATTAAAAACCTTGAAATCTTGGCAGGAATACTGTTCGTGGTAAATAAATTGGCGGTATCCAGCAGATGATGTTCTGGGTCACCCTGGTCCACATTTGGTCGCTATCTGGAAACGCCTTCACATATACAACTACACCACTCCCTTTTAAAAGCCTCATTAATACCTTTAATTTGATACCCATATCGTACAAACACATTCTAGAGTCCCCCTGGTCCACCTTTATGGCGATATCTCGAAAAGGCGTCCACCTATAGAATTAAGCCCACGCCCTTTTAAAATACTCATTAACACCTTTCATTTGATACCCATATGGTACAAACATATACTAGAGTCACCCCTGGTCCACCTTTATGGCGATATCTCGAAAAGGCGACCACCTATAGAAATAAGGCGCACTCCCTTTTAAAAAGACTCATTAACACCTTTAATTTGATACCCATATCGTACAAACAAAGTCTAAGAGTCACCCCTGGCCCACCTTTATGGCGATATCTCGAAAAGGCGTCCACCTATAGAAATAGGCGCACTCCCTTTTAAAAATACTCATTAACCACCTTCATTTGATACCCATATCGTACAAACACATTTCTAGAGTCACCCATGGTCCGCTTTATGGCGATATCTCGCAAAAAGGCGTCCACCTATAGAACTAAGGCCCACTCCCTTTTAAAATGTTCATTAACCCCTTTCATTTGATACCCATATCGTACAAACAAATTCTAGGGTCACCCCTGGTCCACCTTTATGGCGATATCTCGAAACGGCGTCCAGATATGGAACTAAGGATCACTCCCTTTTAAAATACTCATTAACGCCTTTCATTTGATACCCATATCGTACAAACAAATTCTAGAGTCAACCCTGATCCACCCTGATCCTAAATGGCGTCCACCTATAGAACTATGGCCCACTCCCTCATAAAATACTCTTTAATACCTTTCATTTGATACACATGTCATAAAAACACATTCCAGGGTTACCCTCGGTTCATTTCCTAAATGGTTATTTTCCCTTATGTTGCCACCATAGCTCTCAACTGAGTATGTAATGTTCGGTTACACCCTAACTTACCTCATTACTTGCTAGCATTTATTCTGTTTCTGTGGCTGCCAATCTATGTACCGCTGTAATAGCTATATGACATTATTTTGTCTTGGGTTCCAAGCTAGAAAAACTGACGAAACTTTATCGGAACTTCAAAATACAATAAAATATTAAAAAAAAATGTTTAAGAATTTTGTTGTTATGTCGGCCTACTGATTGTAGATCGCGAGTTTGAATCGAGCTCAAGGCCTAACAATAATTATTTTATCATTATTATTGTTATGATAAAATTTTTTCTTAATTGAAAAAATTTTAAATTAGAATAGAAGAAATAAATTGAATACATCCCAGAGCACGGGGAAAAAGTGTCACTAAAATATGACACTATGGCATCATCCCCATAAACAAGTCAAATTATCACAACTATTCTGTAACAGATCTCGCAGTGCTGTGAATATCAATTGGCAAGAAACCGAATAGAAGTAGAAATAATGAAGACAAACAAAAAACCGCTGGTGATGGCTGAATGGTTAAAGCAGCGGCGCCTAAACGTTGCCGATGAAGGAATTTAGCAGTTCCCGAAATGGATATATACAACGAGCTTTTTGGCAGTTGTCTAAATTTTTCTTCTTCTATTCTAATTTAAAATTTTTTTCAATAAGAAAAAATTTATCATAACAATAATAATGATAAAAAATTATTGTTAGGCCTTGAGCTCGATTCGAACCCGCGATCTTAAAAATTTTAAGTTAAACGGTTTTATTGAAAACAATACTTACATGAAGATAATAATACTAAAAGCTAGAAAATAATTAAGTAGGTCGTAGGTACTAGCAGGGCCGTAGAGAGAAAATCCGGGCCGGGACTAAACAATTACGGGCCCCTATAAAAAAATCCACCAATACATTTGATTAATTTGAAATAATGACGTTTCATTCAAGAATCATTATTGATGGATTTACATAAAAAAAATGTTTGCCACATCAACTAAATGAATAAAATTAACACAGAATATTTACTATTTATACTATTTTATGTAACTTAGAAATACAATTCTCTTTAACAGCAACATATTGTTTCAAATAATCTTTCTAGTTGTACATTCTGATAGCTATAATGATGATTATAATTTAGTTATTCAACATAGAAGGTTCGGATATCAATGAATGGCTTTTCTTGCTTTTTTTCGCTGCAAATTTTTTTTATAATAATATCAAAAATTTAACTGTCTTGCCAAAGCGGATTTAACACAAAGGTGACAAGTCCTGAAAGTCGCTCTTGAGATGAACACGATCTATGAAAGTTTTGATTATGACGCTGAAAGAACGTTCTGCCACTACCTACAGTGACAGGTATAGTGCAAAGATAATTGTGTACAGATTTTGAACATAGATGGCATTTAGCAATTCCAATGGTGACAGACTTTGTCAAAATTTGCTTCGTAAATGTGTTTCAATACTTCGCATTCTAAGCTTGGGAAACGTCCGACTTGTATTTTTCGGCAAATTTTGCTGCGCTGCCGAACCGTAGTTTCATCCATGTCTTCAAATTGCCACAAAAGAAAACGTCTCGTTCAAATTTCTCATAGCTGAAAATCTTTCAGTAATGCCAGTGATGACCAGGTTGTATTTTTTTTTAATCAGACTTTGAGTCATCCGTAATCATCTCATTTAAATTATCTTCAGAACGTCTTTTGGGTTTTCTCTTTCGAATGTCCCGAAACTTTGGCGAGATGTTCAATTGAACAGCATCTGTTTTGCATTCTTTTAAAATTGTTTCTCATTGCTTCCTGATCAACTTCAAATCAGCTAATAAGGCATCTAGATGTCGGACCTCAACAACTATGGTGGCGTCTCTAGCTGGAGTACAACGTTTCTTTCACTAATGGTAGTCAGTATTTTGAACCAAATTGAGGACAGCAAGATGCATTCGAACTTGTCAAATTTAGCTTAGTAATGCGTTTATTGCTTGTGTTAATCCTGAAACATGGTTTGCGAATGGTCTGATTGCCTCAATTCTAGCCGACCACTAGTGTCTGAAAGACTGTGAAGAGAGCTCGGTACATTCTTTGAGGATGTCCCCCGAAAAAGTAATTGCAGCCGTACAACATTCTGCAGCATCAACACCACATAATTGAGAATGTGGGTTGCACAAGGCGAGTAATCAGCATTCGAGTTTTTTCGAGAATGTGACGTTGTGCTCCGTTGTAAGCTCCTTTCATATTAGTGCCGTTATCATACCCCTGTGCACGACAATCTTTTAATGGGATTTCATGTTTACCTAGAGTATGGCAACTTAAATCCGCGATTTCCTTACTCGTTTTTTGGTTACAATCCACAAAAGCCAAAACCGTTCTTGAATTGTAAAATTTGTTGCTTTCGAATTGAAATGGAGGTAGCGCAAAATGAACGTAGTCAACGTGACCAGTATCAGGCGTAGCATCAACGATATTAGCAAATTCTTGCCTTTCTTGCCTTGATTTAATATAGTTTCCCTCACGTACTTTGCACAAATTTCTATAAACTCATTCTGAATGTCCGGGGGGAAAGATAGTGAACTTGTAAACGTTTCTGCTGCTGTTGTGAAATCCTAACTTTCTCCAAATGCTCTCTAAGAATCGGATCATAATGGCTTATGAAATCTTAGATGCCCAAAAATGTTCATCGTTTCGTTCGCCAAGAAATATACTTTCGCCTTTGAAAGCTAGGTCTCTTTCACCCAAAAAATAAAATAGTGTCCAAAATTCTATATACAATTTCTTACACTTTGAGTTTCAGTGATTAGCTGTTCATTGATAAGTGTATCAATTGTAGCCTCCTTTTGAAGTAGATTTTGTAAAGATCGCCATTGAATATAACATTTAATGTGATCTTGAGTATTTTCGCTGTGCTGGTAGTTTGTCGTATAGCTTCTTCTACACCTGGAATTTGGAATATCCGTCAGGACAACAAATTTAGGTCGATTTAAAGTATTGATGCTTCACAGACGACATGGTAGGCAATAAAAAGCATTGCTACTGGCACTCCACTCTAACCAGTCACGCTCCACTTTCTCTCCATTTTGCAAGATTCTGTTTAACAACGAGGTAGAAATACCTCGTCATGACGATCACGTGGAAAAATAACAGGACACTTTGATGTCCTCGACGAATTATTTCGTTGACTTCTACAGATCGCAAAAACTCATTATTCACGGTACCGATGTCGAAGTCGTTTAATAATCTGGACTTTGATACAGAGTTGGTGGTATTGTTGAAGACTTTTTGAAGACGATCATTCATCAGTGTCACCACGAAAGTTGACGATTTCGAATTCATGTAAACATACATTTTTTTTATGTTTTTATTGTCTCCTCACTGTTCGAAGGCCCAGGCAAAAAAGCATTATCAATATTCGTTGCTTTTGAAATTCGGCTTAAAATTGCACATGGAACAACTAAAGACCCTCCTGAATTAAAAAAATTTCTTAGTACCTCTAAATCGCGGGCCCCTGAGAAACCCCGGGCCCGGGAGGGCGGAGGGGGGAGCCCCCGTTAGCCTCCCCTCTCGTCGGGCCTGTACATATGTATGTATGTATACCCATGTGCTGTGTAAAAAATTTAACTTGAATCATGTGAGCATTTTTCTTTCCAAGACAATACACAACATTTTTACCTGCCATTCGGATTCATAACAAATAGGCACATTATCAAAAAAATATCATATCAAAAAAATTTTTTTCCAAAATCCGTCAGGAAATTCCATTTTTCAATCAAATTCCTTATTATATGAATTTGTATCCAGCCGTCTAACTACCCTGGATGTGAGGCTCTAGATATAGAAGAGGAAACTCAAAATTTCCATATTCAATTGAGTTGCTAATTGTTATTTTTTCATGACTACAGCGTCACCTCTGCATTGGAATCTCTGTAGTATTAATAATCTCGCGGTGTTTTAATCTTTATGGTAACCAGAATCAACATCTCCTTCAAATACGTCAGGCTACGCCTTTTCTTAACTTATGGTGCAATCTGAGCATACATATGTGGATCATTTAACTGCACTCGGCACATTTACATGAGCGACTGTATTCAATTAAACAACACACACACGAGCGTGTGCCTAAAATTTTTATCAAAGAGTACACTCGTGCGCATGTGCTTTATTTCATATGGCACACACACGAGTTGTGTGTTCAAAATTTTTTCATATTGCACTGCTCATGTTATAGCGTGAGATTCCACTTCATGCACGTGTGTGTGCTGAGCATGTGTGTGCAAATACGAACATAAACCTGAAAAACTTAATAAAATAGGATTTCTTTGTATAACTGTTTCGCGGTTTTGATGCATTAAACGACATTGGCCCATTGTCATAGTCAAAATAAAATAGGTTTTATATTTAGTTGAAGCTTTTCGACAGATAGCTCATGGAAAATTATGTCAAAAAGCTGTAACTAAATTTAGAACCTATTTTATTTTGACTCTGCCTATGCGCCAATAATTCAATTCCAGTTTTTTTTATTCGTGGTGTGTTTTCTGGCGGAATAACCCACTTACTACTACTCTTCGAGGTGGCATGAAGCCAAAAATTTTGTACACAATATTTTTGTATTTTCCATATCGGAGCATAAATTTAATATATTCTGAGATCATGAAAATATGCCCGTGATTGATTTGTCGTTCGTCAACCGAGTTTTGAGATAGCACGTATTTAAAACAAATCCTGAGATCGGCCGTTTCGAACTGATAGCCGAGATAGAGTGTCATTCCATGAGTGCACACAGCAAAATAATATTTTAATTATTTAACAAAATTCAAAATTAAACACAAGTTCTTAAAAATATATTTCCAGTATTTCGGGAGCCAACCACGAAGACTTGACATATCGTGAAAAAATTCGCTAAACTTACTTCTTTTTGTAACGAGAAATATTAGTTAATAAACACACCTCATTTTGATAATACTCAGTGTAAATGAACTGGAACTAAATTAATCGTTTGCTAAAAGCTTACAGTTGAGTATCCAGTTTCACCCGAATTTACACTACACTTTATTCGTTTTTTGTGTTGATTTTCCGACAGGGTGGTTAGTTGATGGTGAGAATCGAAGAAGATTTAAGGATGAGTACGAGCTATACGCAGACATCAACATAGTCCAGCGAATTAAAACGCAGCGGCTGTGCTGGCTAGGCCATGTTATGCGAATGAAAGATTATGTTTCGGCCAAGAAAGTGTTGGAAGTAGAGGTAGAGAGCGGCCCCCACTCCTTTGGAAGGACCAGGTGGAAAACGATTTAAACTCCCTTGGTGTGACCAATTGGAGCCGGTTGGCAGAGAGAAGGAGCGGCTGACCCGCTTTGTTGTACGGCCATAACCGTTTAAACGGTTAAGCGCCAATTAAGTAAGTAAGTAATTGGTTAGTTGATGTATATAGGAACGAAATCGACACTGATGACAGCACAACGCCGAAACAAGTTTGTCTCAAAACTAAATTTGAAAAGGGATGACGGAAAATCGTTCCAATAGACATCAACTTGTTTACTTTTTTTTTGTTTTTTTTTGTCGAACAACTTGGGATTGTGCCATAATGCAATAATAAAGGTAATGTCAACAACAAAACCTCATTTTTTCGGCAGCTATATTTGCCTGTGTTTACGTGTATTTCAAAAGTGATAAATTTGGATTGCTTAATTTTTCGTACAAAGTCTTCAAAGAAATTAGTTTTCTGCAAAGTTTTTTTATATTCTGATAGGGAATACAAAGTTACGTTAACCGCTTTGTCAAAAAATTCTGGTAGCGGCTTATAAAGTTATTATATTTCTAAACGTATAGTAAAATCTACTCCAATCGTAGTATAATTCAAAGGCAATTATGTATGATAGACAACCCTCAAAAATATACATACCGAACTTGTCAAAATAAAGGGAAACCTAAACTAACTGACAGTTGTCATTCGTGAAATTTGCAAGTTTTTGGAATGTAATAAAATTGTAAGACTTTCATAGTGTGTAAGGCCGCGGTACAATGACATTTTTCATATAGATGCGTTTAACACAAGCTTATGCATTCCAATAACACCGCCATAATCAACCAAGATGTTGCGTTTGTAAATATGAAGGAACTTCAGACTTGGCAATTGAAGTTTATTACGCCTTGCCCACTCACATACAAAATTTCGCGAAGCACTGTTATAAACATTCTCCCTATACAACAAAAATACTTGCTAACATATTTTGTGTCGTAATCGATTGTTATATTGCAGTTTTTAATTGTGAAAAATGTTATAAAATTTACCAACCAGTGGGAAAAATAATTTCACTTGCAAAGTGTGTCAACACCCTTAACCAAAACAAATGTCAAATTCTTCTTCTTATGATTTGCTTGGAACAAAATTGGGAAGTTGGCTACTTTTCATTATCAGATGACGCGAGTGTCGCTCATTCTACCATTCCCCATAAAAATACGTGCAATCTACTCATAATGCATAAGCTTGTGTTCAACTCATCTATATGAAAAACTGCGTATGTGTCGGAGCTATAACTGAACAAGTAAGGAAGGCTAAGTTCGGGTGTAACCGAACATTACATACTCAGTTGAGAGCTGTGGAGACAAAATAAGGGAAAATCACCATTTAGCACAATGAACCTAGGGTAACCCTGGAATGTGTTTGTATGACATGGGTTTCAAATGGAAGGTATTAAAGAGTATTTCAAAAAGGAGTGGGCCATAGTTCTATAGGTGGACGCCATTTCGGGATATCGCCATAAAGGTGGACCAG
Organism: Eurosta solidaginis; assembly: GCA_029619165.1. Lineage (NCBI taxonomy): Eukaryota > Metazoa > Arthropoda > Insecta > Diptera > Tephritidae > Eurosta > Eurosta solidaginis. The sequence goes on from JARSSU010005059.1 coordinate 26,863, forward strand.
AGGTCACTCTAGAATGTGTTTGTACGATAGGGGTATCAAATTAAAGGTATTAATGAGGGTTTTAAAAGGGGGTGACCCTTATTTGTATATGTGAAGACGTTTTCGAGATATCGATGAAAATGTGGACCAGGGTAACCCAGAACATCATCTGTCGGGTACCGCTAATTTATTTATATATGTAATACCACGAACAGTATTCCTGCCAAGATTCCAAGGACTTTTGATTTCGCCTTGCAGAACTTTTTCATTTTCTTCTTCTTAATATCACACCCATTTTACAAAGTTTTTTCTAAAGTTATATTTTGCGTCAATAAAACCAATCCAATTACCATGTTTCATCATATTTGGTATAGAATTATGGATTTTTTTCATTTTTTGTAATTTTCGATATCGGAAAAGTGGGCGTGGTTATAGTCGGATTTCGGCAATTTTTTTATACCAAGATAAAGTGAGTTCAAATAAGTACGTGAACTAAGTTTAGTAAAGATATATCGATTTTTGCTCAAGTTATCGTATTAACGGCGGAGCGGAAGGACAGAAGGTCGACTGTGTATAAATACTGGGCGTGGCTTAAACCGATTTCGCCACAGAAAACAGTTATCGTCATAGAATCTATGCCCCTACCAAATTTCACAAGGATTGTTAAATTTTTGTTCGATTTATGGCATTAAAGGTATTCTAGACGAATTAAATGACTGGAGTTGAATGTTGACATAATCCACTAATATACTGTAAAGATATTAAATTTTTTGTTAAAATTGACTTCAAAAAAAATTTTTTTTAAAGTAGGCGTGTGCGTCATCCGATTTTGCTAATTTTTTTTTAGCACACACATAGTGATAGCAGTAACGTGCCGGCCAAATTTCATCATGATATCTTCAACGACTGCCAAATAACAGCTTGCAAAACTTTTAAATTACCTTCTTTTAAAAGTGGGCGGTGCCACGCCCGTTGTCCAAAATTTTACTAATTTTCTATTTTGCGTCATAAGGTCAACGCACCTACCAAGTTTCATCGCTTTATCCGTCTTTGGTAATGAATTATCGCACTTTTTCGGCTTTTCGAAACTTTCGATATCGAAAAAGTGGGCGTGGTTGTTGTCCGATTTCGTTCATTTTAAATAGCGGTCTGAGATGAGTGCCCAGGAACTTACATACCGAATTTCATTTAGATACCTCAAAATTTACTCAAGTTATCGGATTTTACGGACAGACGGACGGACGGACATGGCTAAATGAACTTCTTTTTTCGCCCAGATCATTTATATATCTATTTCGATTAGTTTATGCCGTTGCGGGGTACCGTTATGCGAACAAAATTAATATACTCTGTGAGCTCTGCTCAGCTGAGTATAAAAATGTGTGCTCAGTAATTTGACGTAAAAGCCCAACAGTTGAGTGGATCAAAAATACTCAATGGTGCATTCAGAACATTAACACTCAACGATTTATCAACTTGTGTTCCCTGAAAGCGCTCTTTGGTGGTTGCCCTTATCAGATTCAGATGACATGGTTCATGTTCATTTTATCAGTTGAGAAGTCATGGCACTGGCTTCGTTCGCGATGTAACATTATTATTAGGCCTCAATGCATTGTAACATCTATTTAGATCTATTGTGCTTGACCTTTTGCGGGGAGGCTGAAAAATGCCTAATGCACCATAATTGCTGCCGTCGCAGCAACCGTGTGTCCGTAGACTAAAAAAACAGCCCCGTTCTGGAACCGTCGCCCACCCGGCACCACTTTCGCATTACTTCAGGGTGGCGTTCCATATTTCTCTTTTTTTAAGAGCCTACTGTTGTCCCTGCGTCCAGGTTCCCGCTATTTGCTCTGAGTGTCCATTTAACCGCCACTGCTTCGCATGCGCATTTCTCTGCGCTCCCTCTCAGCATCCATCAGGCGTGTCATTACTATAAATGCCATTTTGCTCACTGCAGTCCAGCATTCTTTTCCTGCTGCACATATGTGAAACTAAATTTCTCGTGGTAGGTTCCTCCCCAAAGACTCCATGCAAGGTGAGTCTTTCTTCGTGGAAACGGGGGCAGTAGAACATGACGTGTTCTGCGTTTTCTAACTCTGTGGTACACATTGGGCAATGAGGATCTTCCTCTATCCTACGCTTCCATAAATACTCTTTGAAACTGCCATGTCCACTCATTATCTGCGTGAGATGGTAGTTCAGTTCGCCGTGCTTCCGCTCATTCCATTGAGCTACGTTCCAAACTAGTGTGAAAGTCCAACGCCCTTTACTCGAGGCCCCCCACCGTTCTTGCCACTTAGCTATTGTTTGTGTCCTTGCTCTTTTCTTGTCTTCTTCAGATGGTCGCTCGATATTAGTGTTATACAGATCGGCCATTTCGCTTGCCAGTAAGTCCACTGGGATTTTCCGGGTTAGAACCAGGATCGCGTCGTCGGACACCGTCCGATAAGCACATGCTATTCTTAAAGAAGCAAGTCGGTACGCTGCTAATATATATTTTTGATGGGTCTGTTTAGATCCATACCACACTGGTGCTGCGTATAGTATTATTGAGCTGGTTACTGTGGACAATAGCTGACGTATAGCTTCGCTCGGACCACCAATGTTAGGCATTATTCGCATAAGTGATCCATTAACTTTGGTAATTTTCTCCCCACCGCTCTGAAGTGCTCTTTGAAAGTTAACTTAGAGTCAATGTGCACTCCTAAGTATTTTAAGGAATCCTTTGAAGTGATTTGATGATCCCCGACAGTTAAGACTAACTCGTTCGCCGACCGTTTGGAGCTTACTAATACCACTTCCGTCTTTTGGCTAGCCAACTCCAGTCCTGTATTGGTCAGCCATTCCTTTATTCTTGCTACGGCGTCATTACATAATGCTTGAAGCAGGTCCAGTTTCTTGGCCACTACCCACTGCAATATCATCAGCATATCCCACAATTTGCGTGCTTTCTGGTAGATCAATCTTTAGCACCCCGTCATACATTACATTCCAAAGCGTTGGACCGAGAACAGATCACTGTGGGACGCCTCCTGTGATTAAGCGACAGATTTGTGTATCGGAAAGATTTAACTTACTTAGATGATATCGTAGACTACAGTGCCCGGTATAGTACACAGTGAGTGTTCGTATCCTCTTTGCTTAGATTAATGAGTTTGGCTGATACTCGTGTAGTCGTCTAGTGTAGCCTGATCTGCCTTTTTTTCATTTATTTGCGATTTCTCTTGTATGTGCCTATGTGAGTCCACAGAAGAGCTCTGGGCCATTGCATGCTGTTAAATCACCCCGCTTGGCTAAGTGGCCTGCCTGCCTTTTTATTAGTCTCATGCCCCTGGTTGACGGGAACACATCTTAACAACACATGTTTTTAGCTCTTAGATCATTTATGACTCCAATGCATTTAACCACTAGCTTAGAAGTAATTGCGTAAGACTGCAAGGCTTTAAGGCTGCCTGGCTGTTTGACACAATAAAGATACTCCTCGAGTAGCTATTTATTTCGATAAGCATATTCGTAGATATTCTATACCGAAAACTTCTATTGCATGGATATCTGCAGGGAAAATAGTGGAGGTAACCCATAGATGCCAGCTCCCGTTTTCCGTCATCAAAGTTTGATCCATCTGTGAACCAGACCTCTGAGTCACGGTCAGTATATGGATTCCCTGTTTCTCTGTCCACAATGGAGACCTCAAAATCCTGTGATATTTCTGGCGTAGGACCATTGCGTTACGTAATTACAATACGAGATTTCATATGCGCGGTCATTTTTCCGCCCTTTAACTCAATGGTATTTTGAAGTGTTAGTGCAGCAAGGGTTGCCTAATTCGCTATTAGAATAGAGATAGGAGGTATTCCCAGCAAAGAACTAACTGCATCAGCAGTTGATTTAGTTTTGTTATTGCTGTTCTTTGCATTATTTTGACAAATCAACACCGTATTGGACTTACTACCACCTCGCCTTTGCCAATGTCTTATGAGTGTTTTCACCTAAAACCCCGATTACGGTAGAAACAGGCGATATCAGAAATGTTTTCCCTGTGTTGCACTGTTATGGTGCCCTTAACTAAGTGTAAGGTTTCAAGTTTCTAGCCCAATGAGAAGATACTTAAATTACTATCTCTACCCAATTAATTTATAAGACTTTTTATACTCAGTTGAGCAGAGCTCACAGAGTATATTAAGTTTGATTGGATAACGGTTGGTTGTACATATATAAAAGAATCGAGATAGATATAGACTTCCATATATCAAAATAATCAGGATCGAAAAAAAATTTGATTGAGCCATGTCCGTCCGTCCGTCCGTCCGTTAACACGATAACTTGAGTAAATTTTGAGGTATCATGATGAAATTTGGTATGTAGGTTCCTGAGCACTCATCTCAGATCGCTATTTAAAATGAACGATATCGGACTATAACCACGCCCACTTTTTCGATATCGAAAATTTCGAAAGACCTAAAAAGTGCGATAATTCATTATAAAAGATAGCTAAAGCGACGAAACTTGGTAGATGAGTTGAACTTAAGACGCAGAATAGAAAATTAGTAAAATTTTGGACAATGGGCGTGGCACCGCCCACTTTTAAAGAAGGTAATTTAAAAGTTTTGCAAGCTGTAATTTGGCAGTCGTTGAAGATATCATGATGAAATTTGGCAGGAACGTTACTCCTATTACTATATGTACGCGTAATAAAAATTAGCAAAATCGGAGAAGGACCACGCCCACTTTTAAAAAAAAATTTTTTAAAGTAAAATTTTTAACAAAAAATTTAATATCTTTACAATATATAAGTAAAGTCAAAATTCAACTCCAGTAATGATATGATGCAACAAAATACAAAAATAAAAGAAAATTTCAAAATTGGCGTGGCTCCGCCCTTTTTCATTTAATTTGTCTAGGATACTTTTAATGCCATAAGTCGAACAAAATTTTACCAATCCTTGTGAAATTTGGTAGAGGCTTAGATTCTAGGACGATAACTGTTTTCTGTGAAAAAAGGGCGAAATCGGTTGAAGCCACGCCCAGTTTTTGTACACAGTCGACCGTCTGTTCGTCCGCTCCGCCGTTTAAAAGGATAACTTGAGCAAAAACCGATATATCTTTACTAAACTTAGCCCACGTACTTATTTGAACTCACTTTATCTTGGTATAAAAAATGGCTGAAATTCGACCATAACCACGCCCACTTTATCGATATCGAAAATTACGAAAAATGAAAAAAATGCCATAATTCTATACCAAATACGAAAAAAGGGATGAAACATGGTAACTGAATTGGTTTATTGACGCAAAATATAACTTTGGAAAAAACTTTGTAAAATGGGTGTGACACCTACCATATTAAGTAGAAGAAAATGAAAAAGTTCTACAAGGCGAAATCAACAGCCCTTGGAATCTTGGCAGGAATACTGTTAGTGGTATTGCATATATAAATAAATTAGCAGTACCCGACAGATGATTTTCTGGATCACCTGGTCCACATTTTGGTCGATATCGCGAGAACACCTTCACATATAAATCTAAGGGCCACTTGCTTTTAAAACCCTCATTAATACCTTTAATTTGATATCCATATCGTACAAACACATTTTAGAGTCACCCCTGGCCCACCCTAATGGCGATATCTCGAAAAGGCGTCCACCTATAGACCTAATGCCCACTCCCTCTTAAAATGCTCAGTAACACCTTTCGTTTGATACCCATATCGTACAAACATTCTAGAGTTACCCCTGGCCCACCCTAATGGCGATATCTCGAAAAGGCGTCCACCTATAGACCTAATGTCCACTCCCTCTTAAAATGCTCAGTAACACCTTTCGTTTGATACCCATATCGTACAAACATTCTAGAGTCACCCCTGGCCCACCCTAATGGCGATATCTCGAAAAGGCGTCCACCGATAGACCTAAGGCCCACTCCCTCTTAAAATGCTCAGTAACACCTTTCGTTTGATACCCATATCGTACAAACATTCCAGAGTCACCCTTGGTCCACCTTTATGGCGATTTCTCGAAAAGGCGTTCACCTATAGAACTAAAGCCCATTCCCTTTTAAAATACTCATTACCACCTTTCATTTGATACCCATATCGTACAAACACATTCTAGAGTCACCCCTGGTCCACCTTATGGCGATATCTCGAAAAGGCGTCCACCGATAGATCTAAGGCCCACTCCCTCTTAAAATGCTCAGTAACACCTTTATTTGATACCCATATCGTACAAACAAATTCTAGAGTCAGCCCTGGTCCACCTTTATGGCGATATCCCTAAATGGCGTCCATCCATAGAACTATGGCCTACTCTCTCTTAAAATACTCTTTAATACCTTCCATTTGATACACATATCATACAACCACATTCCAGGGTTACCCTAGGTTCATTTTCCTACATGGTGATTTTCCTTATTTTGTCTCCATAGCTCTCAACTGAGTATGTAATGTTCGGTTACACCCGAACTTAGCCTTCCTTACTTGTTTATTTTATATTTCGCTGTATATTCAAGTTCAATGGCGTTGTTGCCGGTTTAGCCGGTAAAGGTGAGTCAAACGTCATAAATGATTTTAAACATCAGTGAGTAGCATTAATAATTAGTTACAAAGTTACGCTACACACCAGTTGTTATACTCAGTTGAGCAGAGCTCACAGAGTATATTAAGTTTGATTGGATAACGGTTGGTTGTACATATATAAAGGAATCGAGATAGATATAGACTTCCATATATCAAAATAATCAGGATCGAAAAAAATTTGATTGAGCCATGTCCGTCCGTCCGTCCGTCCGTTAACACGATAACTTGAGTAAATTTTGAGGTATCTTGATGAAATTTGGTATGTAGGTTCCTGAGCACTCATCTCAGATCTCTATTTAAAATGAACGATATCGGACAATAACCACGCCCACTTTTTCGATATCGAAAATTTCGAAAAGCCGAAAAAGTGCGATAATTCATTACCAAATACAGATAAAGTGACGAAACTTGGTAAATGAGTTTGAATTTATAACGCAGAATAGAAACTTAGTAAAATTTTGGACAATGGGCGTGGCACCGCCCACTTTTAAAAGAAGGTAATTTAAAATTTTTGCAAGCTGTAATTTGTCAGTCGTTGAAGATATCACGATGAAATTTGGCAGGGACGTTACTCCTATTACTATATGTACGCCTAATAAAAATTAGCAAAATCGGAGAAGGACCACAAAAAAAATTTTTTTAAGTAAAATTTTAACAAAAAATTTAATATCTTTACAGTATATAAGTAAGTTATGTCAACATTCAACTCCAGTAATGATATGGTGCAACAAAATACAAAAATAAAAGAAAATTTCAAAATGGGCGTGGCTCCGCCCTTTTTCATTTAATTTGTCTAGGATACTTTTAACGCCATAAGTCGAACAAAAATTAACCAATCCTTTTGAAATTTGGTAGGGGCATAGATTTTATGGTGTTAACTGTTTTTCTGTGAAAACGGGCGAAATCGGTTGATGCCACGCCCAGTATTTATACACATGGCCGTTAACACGATAACTTGAGCAAAAATCGACATATCTTTAATGAACTTAGTTCACGTACTTACTTGAACTCACTTTATCTTGGTGTGAAAAATGAACGAAATCCGACAATGACCACGCCCACTTTTTCGATATCGAAAATTACGAAAAATGAAAAAAAAATGCCATAATTCTATACCAAATACGAAAAAAGAGATGAAACATGGTGAGGTAATTGGATTGGTTTATTGACGCGAAATATAACTTTAGAAAAAACTTTATAAAATGGTTGTGACACCTACCATATTAAGTAGAAGAAAATGAAAAAGTTCTGCAGGGCAAATAAAAAACCCTTAAAATCTTGACATGTATTACATATATAAATAAATTAGCGGTATCCAACAGATGATGTTCTGGGTCACCCTGGTCCACATTTTGGTCGATATCTGGAAAACGCCTTCACATATACAACAACCACCACTCCCTTTTAAAATACTCATTAATTCCTTTCGTTTGATACCCATATTGCACAAACGAATTCTAGAGTCACCCCTGGTCCACCTTTATGGCGGTATCTCGAAACGGCGTCCACCTATGGAACTAAGAATTACTCCCTTTTAAAATACTCATTAACACCTTACTTTTGATACCCATATTGTACAAACAAATTCTAGAGTCACCCCTGGTCCACCTTTATTGCGATACCTCGAAAAGGCGTCCACCTATAGAACTAAGGCCCCCTCCCTTTTAAAATACTCATTAACACCTTTCGTTTGATACCCATATTGCACAAACGAATTTTAGAGTCACCCCTGGTCCACCTTTATGGCGGTATCTCGAAACGGCGTCCACCTATGGAACTAAGAATTACTCCCTTTTAAAATACTCATTAACACCTTACTTTTGATACCCATATTGTACAAACAAATTCTAGGGTCACCCCTGCTCCACCTTTACGGCGATATCTCGAAACGGCGTCCACCTATGGAACTAAGGATTACTCCCTTTTAAAATACTCATTAACACCATTCTTTTGATACCCATATTGTACAAACAAATTCTAGGGTCACCCCTGGTCCACCTTTATGGCGATATCTCGAAAATGCGACCACCTATATAACAACCACCACTCCCTTTTAAAACCCTAATTAATACCTTTAATTTGATACCCATATCACACAAACACATTCTAGAGTCACCCCTGGTCCACCTTTATGGCGATATCTCGAAACGGCGTCCACCTATGGAACTAAGGATTACTTCCTTTTAAAATACTCATTAACACCTTTCATTTGATACACATATTGCACAAACGAATTCTAGAGTCAACCCTGATCCACCTTTATGGGTATATCCCTAAATGGCGTCCACATATAGAACTATGGCCCACTCCCTCATAAAATACTCTTTAATGCCTTTCATTTGATACGCATGTCATACAAACACATTCCAGGGTTTCCCTCGGTTCATTTTCCTACATGGTTATTTTCCCTTATGTTGCCACCATCGCTCTCAACTGAGTATGTAATGTTCGGTTACACCCGAACTTAACCTTCCTTACTTGTTTCTTTTTGGAGTTTATTTTTCTCTTTAGAAATTTATTTAGTCAGAACATATGTAAATAAAAAAATGAATTTAACTTAGTAATAGAAAAGAAATTAAAAAAAAATATTAGAAATTAGCGTTTTTACAACCCCCTTTTAAAACCAAGGCATCACTGTGATGCATTTGCATGTCGTAAACATAGTTGTGTGGGTTTTTTATTCAACCGTTTTAAAAAATGAAGGTATCACTGTGACACAATTGCAGATCGTAAAATTGCTTGTGTTGTTTTTTTTAAGCCACCACAAGACACAGGAGGTAGAATTGAAATTGCCCTCTACCCAAAAGTTCGACCCAAAGGCGGGGGACATCAGAATTCGTTTTAGAGGTATGGTTCCTTCGGCAAAGTTTCTTATTTTGATCCCTAGAATACGATTTTCACAGAGCAATGAGCGATTTTTAAATCGACCCGCCCTAATGAGGAGGTATATGCTTGAGTGGGCTGATCCGCCAAATGATTAATCGGGCCCCCAAATATAGACGCTCACCGAATATCGTCACGATATCTCCAAAATTCAGGAACTGGTTTGCGTTCAAACAGACCGACGACGGCTTAATCAACTCAGCTCGTCATTTTTTCATTTAGGAATACTTATTGGTAGGTCTATCTCTTCTCCTTTAAGGACATACAATTTTCTAGATTTGAACTAAGCTTAATATACCATTTTTCATGAAAAGTTTAAAATGATTTGGACCACCCTGCATGTTTATGTATATATGTGTCAACTACTTATATGATCTGACTTCGATGAGGGCAATCGCCACTTACAGACATTGTTGCTACAATAACACTCAAGCTCATTTCTATATGTTCAAATAAAATGTTTACATTTCAGTCATTATTAAATAGCCCTTAACATTTAAGAATTTGTGCCACTATCCAAAATTCTATTGGTTTTTATGATTTGTTTGTTTTGAAATCTCAGATTTCTTTAAAGTAAATATCATTTTTATTTTTAAACTAGCTATACCCGACGTACGTTGTAACGCCCGAGATCGAATAAATGTTGCGTTATCTTTTCTGTTTTGTTTGTTGATAATTTAGTTTATTGTTCTGTAAATTGAATTGAATTTTGTACGCATATTTGGAGAAAATTTTCGTTTAAAACATTTTATTATTGTATCTTATTGTAATGCATGTGGGTACACAATATTTTTGGCTTTTTCGTTCGGCGCAAAGATAAACAAATTTTTTGGGGTTCCAACTATAGAGCAAGCAACATATAGCTGGCCATGGGAAAATCACGGACTCTCTAAATTTAATCCTGCAGACGTAAGCGATTGTCCTTGTGCTTTGTTGATTGTAATTGCAAAAGCAAGGCGTAAAAGGAAACTGGAGCGCTTAAAATTGAATGGCAAATCTGTAGGAATCATTCGGGTCCGTGGTATGGCACATCTTCAATTTTGGTTTTACCGCTGATGATTGTTGCTTCGATTACATTCGGCATTCATTTCTTAACGTCAAAGTCTGGTTCCATTGCACAATTTTGCTGGGTCTAAATTCCGAAGAAGCATGATTGGTGAGCCAATTTTCAAAGTTAATATATGCGCAGGCATTCCAGATGGTTCTAAAGAGTTTAGAATTCATTGGATAATTCACAATTTGATCTTCATCTGTAACTGTGTCGATCGATTTATATTTCGCCACTTCACCAGGAATTTGGTTTTGAATGCGATCATCGATTTTGTTAACATGATCATTTTTGGGAGCTAAGATTGCTCGTTCGCATAACCAAAAAAAAACTTTATTTAAAATTCTTTATTCTGAAATATGAAATATGAAAAACCTTCGTCTTGATCGAAGGAGCCTATAGCCGAAATTTGCTGATGATTCAAGTGTGGGAAATACGTTTCCATAGGGAAACACACACTGAATTTGATTTTTATATAAGATGTTGATAGACTGAAGCTATCAATTTTTTAACGGCAGCATGCAGTTTTGGCATGTATACCCTCAGAGTTATGCAGTACCAAAGATTCCATTAGTATGGGAGGTGCCACGCCTCTTTTATATATCGAAATTATTTTTAGCCTAAAACCTTCGTGTTGACCGAATGAACCTATAGCCAAAATTTGGTGAGGATTGAAGTGTGGGAAATACGTTTCCATAGGTAACACACAGACACACAGAATTTGATTTTTATATATATAGATATCATTTTGTAACAATTTCAGTGTTATTTTATTAGGGCGGAATAAACAAATGGTATTTTGAGGAGAGTTAATTTGGTTTTCAGAATTTTACAGGCATGCATACATATATACATATGTATTTGGAAACTTCAGATTTCTTCGTTTTTGGACAAGCAATTTCTCATGGCCCTAGTACCTTTCTCATTATCAAATCTTTTGGATGTGATGTTTCTCAGGGCTCTTAGGCTACAATGATTGGAGCGGTAAGAAAAAGTGTACCCCAAAGTATTGCATTTTGAAAAAATAAGTATGCAGTATGGTGCAAGACGCCACTTCCAATGGTATGCCAAAATTAACACAGAAATGGCACCCTGCTACGCGTAGCAAATTAAAGGCCTTTGAGAATTATCACACCAAAAAGTTGAGGAAAAGGGGATTCTGCCACACTGCAGACTTTTTGGGTAAATATTTGCTCAACGTACCCAATATTGTAGATTAAATGCCTTGGAATATAGCCATCGAAAAGGCTTAATAATGGGCATGGAAAAGGGTCCGAATTGGGTATATTGCCACCGTTAGAACACCAGATAATGAATTGTAACTATCAATGGTACATGTGTAATTATTCAGAAATATAGGTGCCATATTTATCTACATATGTATATGTATACACGTTGTCGAAAAAGCTGGAATACAAATCTGAAGCCATTCGTTCTTATACTGCTTAAAAAATGGGTTAAAAAGCAGCTGACATTGTTGTTGTTGTTTTACCGATAGACACTCCTGGAAGATTTTGGTGAATGATGTCGATGTAGATGATCCTTTAACGGATATAATCCGGTACGTTCCGGTAACAAGCACCATTAAGGTATAGGCCCGACCATCTTGGGAAATATTTAATGTGACCACATTGAACATTTTAGGCTATCCCACTATGATGTAGAATTTGGGGTCGCCCGAGCTTCGTCTGCTAAAGTCTTCACCACGCATAAGTGCGTTTGACAATTGAGTTCGAGAAGCTATAAATTGCCTTGGGCATCCCCATGAGAAGGTTGCGCTACGCAACCTCTTGAATCATTTGGGTATTTTAATCGCCTATTACGACAGGCATACCTGTCGCGAGTATATTTTAAGCCCCCTAATACGCTGGTGCAGCTGGCATTTTAACTCCATTGTAGAGAATAACTGCAATACCACTAGAAACTATTTGAGTCTATTTAATTTTCGTATTTCAAGCCATACTTGAAACAAACAAGAAAACAAAAAGCCAAAGCTCACTTGGTTGGTTTCCAAATAATTTACAAGAGAGGAACAAATGGCACGCACGATATCTATGGGCATTTCGTCCCATATTTTAAGTAGATAGGTAAGGAAAATGCCTGTGACTCAGGTCTCCCAAGTAGCTTATGAAAAAACGCCATAAAACTCGTCCGAACCTACGGAAGACATCATATATATACTACAATCAGCTTGAGTTGTTTATAAAATCAGGAATACCCGGATTTCCTATTTCCTATAATCTACCCAGATATTTCAAAACGGGGTTTCTACTTTCAAAATGCCAGATGCCATGCCCATCTACATGCCAAAATTACCCTCTATAACGGCTGTGACCCAATTCGCTTAAACTGGCAAACAAAAAGCCGTTTTAATGCCATAAAACACGTCTGAGCCTACGAAATGTTACATAGGATATGTACTAAATATAACCAGACCGATAAAATCCAGAATATTCGGAGCCTTGTTTCTGATAATCTACCCAGCTTATTCAAAGAAGAGCTTTTACTTCAAAAAAGGGGTGTCTACCAACTCTACTCAACTTTATGTTAAAAACCCCAGTGATTTGAGATCAGAACTTCTTGGTGGCCATTCGTCCCTAAACAAAAAAGTTGAAGTGTAATAGTGTCAGTGAAACTAACGTCATTGACATTAATTCTCTTTGCAAAAGCGAGTTAATGCAGAACTTCTTTTGGACACCACCGCCAAATTTGGATTATATAAGTTGTCTATTGTGATAACATTTAAAAAATTTTAATAGAATTAATTAATAAAATAAAAAAAAGCGCCGCACGGGCTTTGAATCGTCCAAATTTGTATTTTTTATCCGCTTTAATCTTCATAAAAAGCGCCACAGGCGAAAATTTGGAATAAAAATTCGAGTTATTTTTGACTCGAAATTTTCATTTCATATTATGATACGATATTAAGATAATAATTTCAAAAGTTTAAAAAGAGTATTAAAGTGAATATAAAAATATAAACTTGGATGACTCAGATTTGGATGGTCTAATTCATTATAACATGTCAATTGACGTTAATTCCATTGACACTATTACACGTCACTTGCAAAAAGCCGTCTGCATTGACGCATATGCGGAACTCAATCAATTTTTTGTCTGTCTAGAACTTGTGATTTTTCGTTGTTTTGATCTAGGTGTGCGATATGTGGTTCACGCATGGCGTCTAGTTAATATTATCAGGTGCCAGGACTTATGTTATAGAATAACTCCGTCCCTATTGAAAATACGAGAAGTTTTGTAGGACCTAAGTAGCTTAGTTGCTGCCTCGACATTTGGCGACTGTGCCGTTCCTAATAGCTGAAGCCTTGACTTGTCGAACGCACGACACGAGCCGTTTCTTCCTGCAGTTCGCACTCTTTACACCTACTGTTTCTGACGAGGCCTAACTTATAAGCATGTGACGCCAGAAGGCAGTGTCCAGTAAGTATGCCCATCGTGCGCCTTAAGTCTTCTATATTCTGAGATCTAAGCCATTATGTGGGTCTAATATCGTTTTGCAGCCCTGCGATTCTGTCCACGCCTGTCCTGCTTGATGGATCATAAGCAACTTCTCTGCATTCCAGGAGACTTCTTGATGAGGTAATATATTTCCGCTTGAAAGACGCTGCAATAAGCAGATTTTAGTATAGTTCCAAATATTTTTGCAAAAGTGAAGTAAAGGCAGGCAAACCTTCATTGGGTAAATAATTTATATATAGGATCCAAGGAAGCTTAACGTCGAAAGTATTTTCAAGGAAATACCAGTAGGTATTTATTACATTTAATATATATATAGTACGTTTCTCCAACTACGTGTCATTAACAGGAAAGAAAACGAGAACAAAGAAATACCAAGAAGGATATCGTAAAGAACCTTGATGAGCAAAGAAAGGGCACCATCTAAAAAGAAGAATAGGCGGAGGCGAATTAGGTTCAAAGCGACCCAACAACCTCATTCAGAGTAAGTACTAAGTATTTACATATATATATCATTTAATTAATAATAAATTTATAATGGAGCGGGCATAGGATATAACCTTACCTCCCCAGCAAACGTTCGGAGTCAAAAAGGAGCTCATTTAGGAGTCTGCTATAAAACAACTCCCTTCTCAGATCAGAATTTGCTGTTTCAGTTACATATGTATTGAAATATGCTGAGATAGCGAGGTTCCAAAGCAAATACTGAAATATGGTTTTTTCATCCGAATACTGAGATCGGTGGCACAATCCCATGATGAAATGAATATTCAGGTGTACTCATCCCGTGACGTTTCCCTTTATTTTGACAAGTTCGCATGCATATTTTTGAGGGTTGTCTATCATACATAATTGCCTTTGAATTATACTACGATCAGAGTAGATTTTACTATACGTTTAGAAATATAATAACTATATAAGCCGCTACCAGAATTTTTTAGACAAAACGATTAACGTAACTTTGTATTCCCTATCAGAATATAGACAAAATTTTGCAGAAAACTAATTTCTTTGAAGACTTTGTACGAAAAATTAAGCAATCAAAATTTATCACTTTTGAAATAGACGTAAACACAGGCAAATAGAGCCGCCTAGAGTCACTCCTGGCCCACCTTTATGGCGATATCTCGAAAAGGCATCCACCTATAGAACTAAGGCCCACTCCTTTAAAATACTCATTAACACCTTTCATTTGATACCCATATCGTACAAACAAATTCTAGAGTCACCCCTGGTCCGCCTTTATGGCGATTATCTCGAAAAGGCGTCCACATATAGAACTAAGGCCCACGCCCTCTTAAAATACTCATTAGGACCTTTCATTTGATACTGATATCGTACAAACAAATTCTAGAGTCACTCCTGGTCCATCTTTATGGCGATATCTCGAAAAGGCGTCCATCTATAGAACTTAGGCCCACGCCCTTTTAAATTACTCATTAATACCTTTCATTTCATACCCATATCGTACAAAATAAATTCTAGAGTCACCCCTGGTCCACCTTTATGGCGATATCTCGAAAAGGCGTCCACCTATAGAACTTAGGCCCACTCCCTTTTAAAATTATCATTAACACATTTCATTTGATACCCATATCGTACAAACAAATTCTAGAGTCAGGCCTGGTCCACCTCTATGGAAATATCCCTAAATGGCGTCCATCTATAGAACTATGGCCCACTTCCTCTTAAAATACTCTTGAATACCTTCCATTTGATACACATGTCATACAAACACATTCCAGGGTTACCCTAGGTTCTTTTTACAACATGGTGATTTTCCCTTATTTTGTCTCCACAGCTCTCAACTGAGTATGTAATGTTCGGTTACACCCGAACTTAGCCTTCCTTACTTGTTTTCTTTGTGATATCTACAAACTTGCTGCACTTGGATGTGTAAATACGTTTTTTTTCTTTGTGATGTCTAAAAGTCACGCTAAGGTACAAATTGAATGTTAGTTTCTCATAAAAAATGCAGTACAGCCAATTTTGTAAATATATTATTATAGTTTGTATGAAATTAGTAAGTGGAGTTATTTACATACATAAGCGGGTGATTTCGTACTTCCACCCATAACTCCAAGAAAGTGGTAATTTTTTTCTATCGGATGAATGTTCGACAGTGATACACTTTCAAAAGTTCTATAATTACTAGTTAAAGAAAAATTACTTAAAATTGAATATCCCAAATGTAAATTTAAACTTTAAGTAATTCCTCTTAACTTCCTTACAACGCATTGAAATCAAGCTAATAGTTATGCCTTGCTCGTACTCATGCTTTTATAGTCTGCAGAACGACAGTCTTCACATCTGTATTGGTTTACACGTCTCTGGCTCGATGGTGTGTTAAATTCTAGAAGCTGTGAGCCTTATTTTGCAAACTCCTTTCGAAATAAAGTTCGTGCGAATTTGAAAAAAAATGTATGTGATTTGATAGCAATCGAATCGCATTTTCTCACGAATCGAATTACAGAATAAGGCTCCTTGTCTCATTTATTGGCAGCCCCTTTTACCACATATTGTTATCACAATCGCTGGCTTCTCTCTTTCTGCAAACATAAAATACTATAATAAATTGAAGCCATATACTTAAAACTAAATAGATAGCTAAAAAAAATTGCATCATATTTAAGAGATAGCTTACAGATATAAAAGAAGTTATAACTAACTTTTTGTATCTACTTTACAGAAAATGTAGCAAAACCGAACAAAAAACTCGAGAATGATATTGAAACCCATCTCAACGATGCCGTGCAAAATATGACGTTGAATGAGAATGAAAGTAATTACCAAGTTCAAAGAAGACAACCGATTTTTGGGTAAATAAAAATACAAATGTAGTATGTATATAAGTATGAGTTTAAATATTATAAGAAGACGCACAGGATTTCTTTTTTATTTCCCCACTTGTAAGCCCAGTTTTTTTTTGGTACTACCGTCAAGTATTCCGTCGGCAGGTAGGTTGAGCGCTAAGCTCTACGTCTGTCGGGTGGTCACGTTGCTGTACTTTGATAGTCCCGCGGTATAGTTAAAGCTGGGACTCCAGGCCCTGCTTACTACCTCAATGTGCTTGACACATACCACTCCTACGAATATTTCAAGCATACCTTAAACACTGTGCATACAGTGCTTGTGGCATATTTGTGCGTTCGACTACTTGTATTGTAGGGGGTTTTTTTATATATATGTATGGGGTATTCCATCCCATTTCGACCAATTTTGAACCCGAACCTTTTAGAATTGGCTGAAAGTTTTTCTTCTTTTTCTAGCTTACGAAAGACGTTTTTCAGAAGTTTTTAAAATTTTTTCATCCAACTCAAAAAAAGTTATGAATTTAAAAAAAACACCGTTTTTGTTTTCAAAATGCTATAACTTTTTCAAAAATTTACCGTTTGGGATCATAAATATGTTTTTAAATGTACTTTTCGGAAAAAAATACAAAAAAAATTTTAAAGTTTTTTTTTCAATTAAATATTCTCGGCCCACTCCGGGATTAGTGGGGATGATTGCAGAATTGATTGAAGTTTTTATGAGAAAAAAAGGCGAAATTCGAAAAATCTCGAAAAAACTGAAAAATTACAAAAAAAAACTTTAAACATTTTTTGAATTTTTTCCGAAAAGTACATTTAAAAACAAAAGTTAAAAAAAAAGATCCCAAACGGTCAATTTTTGAAAAAGTTATAGCATTTTGAAAACAAAAACGGTGTTTTTTTTAAATTCATAACTTTTTTGAGTTGAATGAAAAAATTTGAAAAACTTCTGAAAAAACGTCTTTCGTAAGCTAGAAAAAGAAGAAAAACTTTCAGCCAATTCTAAAGGGGTCGGGTTCAAAATTGGTCGAAATGGGATGGAATACCCCGTATATATATAAATAAATATATCACTTAATTTTAATAATTTTTTCCATTTAATTTTAATAGGCCTTGTCTCCATTCCGTGGTAAAAACCTGATTACATGTGAGACGTTTACACTCCTACTCGTTGTTTCTACAGTTGGAGAGGCCTTGTCTCCAATCCGTAGGTTTGTCGTTGCGTGTATGTTGACTGCTTTTGGTCACACGGTTGAAGAGGCCTTGTCTCCAATCCGTCGCCTGGTTTACTATTACATTGCCTACATATATTCCGGTCTTTTCTTATTTTATCATTCTGACGCTGATAATTGTACGGATACCTTGCATCCAATTCGTGCTCAGTTCGATCCCCTCACCTTTGCAGTTTGTTCTCCACCCACAAAACTTGACTGTTCAATGTTCGCTGCTGCGCCGGAGCCTTTCCAGTCTTCGTAGACACTTCAGTATTTCCGCTATTACATCGTATGCCGCGGACCATTTTACCTTGCTTTGTAGCATGCACCCCAACAATTGTTTTAAGAGTGTAATCCTCTCCAAAAATTCTGCGTAGTTTGCATCTCGAGCTATAGAACCTAGGAGACTCGAAAAATACATGGTAACATCTTCTACTGTATCGTCGCGACAAAGATCGCATATGTTGTTAGGCTCGTGGATTGATCGGTGCAAATATTCCTTAAAGCATCCGTGACCACTCAGACACTGTGGTAGATTTCTACCTCGCCGTGCTTTCTAGATATGCATATATTATTATCTGGGATACATCGGTGTGTCCAGCGTCCATTTGTGAAGCATTCCACATGAGCTGCCAGTTTCTGCACGCTTAGCTCTCGTGCTCACATCCACGTGAGTTTTTGATCCTGATAAATCGTCGCTGCTCTTTTGCTAAATATATCTATAGGACACATTCCTGCGATGATTAGTGCTGCGTCGTCAGAGACAGTTTTAAAGGCGCTACAGACGCGTAGTGCACACAGGCGGTAGGTTGACTTTACCCCGCGGAAGTATGATTTATACTCCGTGGCCTGATGCCAAGACAGGAGCCCCTTAAAGTATTTGGCTCTTTTACGAAGCCAACAAGAAGTTGACGCCGTCGTGCTTTTGTCTCTTAGATTTATCATTATCCTAGATATGCTGCTACGGTTTTGCTACCTTTCATTGGCATACTCTACGTGGCGTTTCTGAGTGACACACCTCATGTGTCTATCATAACCGTCAAGTATTTATGTGCAGGCAGCGTGTCGTAATGTTTGGCGGCCGTTCTTATAGTGACCTGCCCACCCTCTTCCTACTGAAAGGAAGACACGCCCTGTTTTTGTCGCCAGCTGCAGTCCATTTTCCGTAAGCCACGATTGAAACCATCGCTATGCTTGCAATAGATTTGGCCATATTTCGCCTAGGCGCTTGGCCGTGACTACCAATGCGATATCGTCCGCGAAGCCGATAATTTGCACCCCATTGGGTACCTTGAGGGCAATACTCCGTCGTGCATAATGTTCCAAGCAGTGGACGAGCACGGAGCCTTGAGGAACACCGCCTGTGACGTGAAGCTTTTCTACTCACAGCAGACGTTTCATATTCCAGCACTCTACCTACAAAGTAGCTGCGTATGATCCTACGCAGGTAAAGGAATATGCCTATCTGTCCAGCGTGTCTAGAATTTTTGCCCAATTGGCAGTGTGAAGGCATTTTTCACACTCAAAGTAACGATAAGTGGGCATACTCCTTTAGATATAGAACCTTCGAGCCACATGCAATGTGCCACTTATAGGCTTATCTGCGCCACTTTCTTCGTACATGTTCGCCAGCTTGGATGGTAGACTCGTCCTTTACCCTAAACCCCAAACTGGGTTATCGGCAAATACCCCTACATCTTCGATTTCTGTATATTCGAGTCGATTAAGAGGAGCTCGCTACACGAACTTTACCGGCGGAGCGTCGAGACCGTGCGCAAGATGGTGCCATTTGTAGTAGATGATTCCGCCGTAATCTTTTACACAGGCTGGGTCCATCCAGCAGTACCAACTTTCTTTGACGCAAAGTTTCTCATGATTGTACGAAAACAAGTCTGCCTCACTCAGTACCAAGCCCGATGCACCTTAAATAGTTGTCGCAAATTTTGCGTGTCTAAGTGGCAAAACACAGCTAGTTTGAGTGCTCATTTTTGGTACCCCGTCATGGGCACAGGAGCACTTGGGTCTTAGCAGTCTATTCACCGCGTAATTGAAGGACCGCGCGACGACACAGGTAACCCATCAACCCTAATGACGTGTATAGTGCGGGCGCCTGATGTTGGAGAAGAGAAACTAGCGCCTTTGGCACGTGAGGAATAACAAGTATCTACCACGTTTCTGAGAAAAGAGGCGG
The DNA here is from genome assembly GCA_029619165.1 of Eurosta solidaginis. Taxonomy (NCBI): domain Eukaryota; kingdom Metazoa; phylum Arthropoda; class Insecta; order Diptera; family Tephritidae; genus Eurosta; species Eurosta solidaginis. Next base: position 47,039 of record JARSSU010005059.1, read on the forward strand.
CATGTTTGATCACTCGCCTCTCTTTGTGTATTAATTCTCTAAACCAAACTTTATAAGCTGTGCCCAAGGGTCATTCGCGACCACATGTCAACGCAAAGCGTAAGAAACCATTCGCGCTCATGATCTACTATATCTTGCTCTCTTAAGTGCGAGTCGCGCTCTTTTGTCAGGCTAGCTCTGCTGAACTCTGGACAAGTCCGCTCATCCCTCTGGCTCGTTGTCAGACCTCTAGCGCCCCTCCAGCCTGAAACACACTTCTCTCTCCTATGCTCCCTAAGCTGCGCTGTTACACCAAAATGCGGAACAATGTTGTTTGCCTGCTTGGGCTTTACTCTACGTCATTGACACCTCGCATGTATACTCTAATATCAGTGTACGCCATTCAATTATTCGCCATCGTCCTGAGCACTATCCTCTATGTTCGACTGTTGTCAACATAGCTGAATCTGTCGGGGTGAAAAGTATTAGAGATACAACCTCCTGTTTTTTCAAGGTGTGTACCTGTATAGGTGCCGTCCTCTCTCAAGCGGTTCATGTCCCAATAAATGGAGAAAGGAAAAGAGGGAAGAAAACAGACACAGGTACGTCGTGGTGGAAGAGGGGAGGTGGTAGACGAAAGGTACGACACCAATCGTGCTATAGGGAACATATAGCCAGTCGCATAGCCACAATCGTATAGGTGGTTATGCCTACATTCAGCACACACACAACCGTCCTGTAGTATGATGCTGGGTACCTGCGTTGACCACTCGTTACCTGGAATCCGAGGATACAGGAGCCGTGAATCCATGCCTCTATTTCTTACAGGAACAGCTGTTTTCGCACTATCCACTGGTATTCAGGAGCGCTACATCACAGCATGCAATGCTTCGAGCAGAGCCCTCCCTTTGGAGCGTGTGGCTCTGTGAGCTCGATCAGCCCATGTAGTAAAGTCTCCGCGATGTGACAAAACGCTCCGCAACCGTCGCACTCATGGCTATTTTCCCAACGCTGTCTTCGACGCGTCCAGCGCCGGAACGAGTTCGTACTAGGCCGAGTAGATAGCACTGTGAAACGTAAATGCCATCTTATCTTACCGCACATACGAATCTCTCGTATCTGCCTTGTGGTTGTTGTTGATTGTTGTTGTAGCAATGCTGACGCCCACCTAATAGCCGCGACGATCACAAATATATTGTCATCAAATTATCCTCTAACGTGCGCATGTCCAAGGACAAACTTGCCGTTTCATCAACAGCGGACGTATCGGACCATGCAAGGCGGACAGGCGTCTAGAGGCCGTGTTAGAGGCGTTTGGTTCCACATTACAACATTATAACATAGAGATGGTTGGTGTCATGTGGAAGGGACACAATTCGTCAAGCGTCACGATACATTTTGTATGTCGGGGTTGCTTCTGGATAGGTAAGACGTTTCTTTAACCTGTTCCAGTATCCAGAACGAAGCTTGAAGCCAAACGAGCTGCACACGCGTTTACATCCGGGAGTATGCGTTCACCATCTATTCCAAGCGAGAGCAAATTTCTCCTACAAGACATAAAAGATCACCGGACGCCAATCCACGACAAAGTCCACGCACCGTAAAGGAACCTACTGTGTTTTTTCGCCTCAAATAACCGGACTGGGTCTCAGGTGCCGATTTCCTCAACAATGCTACGGCAACGATTACTCATTAGGCCCCTAGGCGGTGATGGTTCGTCAATCAGAGTATTTGGGCGATGCCAGGTTTCTGGGTATTAAACAGAAAAATCGTACCTGTCTCGCCAAAATATTGGATCAAGCATCTCATTCGATCATCATGCCCTTGAATGGCGGAGTATTCTGCCTCATTAGTCGCAGATGGTGTTCTATAGGAGGACAGATATAAAGAAGACAAGCCGGTGGCGATCTGAGAAAAGACAGGAGGAGAGCAGGTAGTTATAGCACTACGGACGAGGAGTCCTCTATCCAGTGGGTACGTTTTTAGCTTGGCGACCATGAGCGTTGCTTTATCTTTTCCCAGGTTTACTGAATACCAACGCCAGAGGGAGTATTGAAAGGCCGATTTTGATTACCAGCGCTAGTGCCTGAATTCTCCCCAGGAAAACAAATGCCGCAACCAAAGGAGGATCTGTTTTACTGCATCAAACGTTCGACACCCAAGATTATGCGCGGACGATTGTAACACGCTCATTCACAGGACCAGTCTAATAGAGTACGCAATATAAGCGCTCGATATTAAATATGTGCCAGCGACGTGAAGAGAGTTCACATGAAAAATGGTCGACATCTTGGGTTGACAAAGGCAAGGTTTCGCAAGAAGCAAGGCGAAAAAAATGGGACCGACAATGAGTATCAAGGAAGGATAGCACGTTTTATTTTATATTGCAACTAGCTCATCGAGCTCCGGGCCCTAGGGGCAGTGACCCATGTAGTGTGTGCGAGCAATCCGGACAGCACGCGTTAGGAAACGATCATTAGTTGTAATCATTCAGACACCTAGAGGGTGGAAGGTACAGCTTGGACCTCTTGATTAGAAAAAATGTAAAGCAAAAGTAATAGGGGCATAGCAGACACCACGACTGTGGCAACCCTGGATTTAATTCTCCCTTGAGTCTTGCTTGGTTCTGTTTTATAAATGAATTGCAACCACGAATGACCTGAACGAAACACCAACAAGATTAATTGCGGTACACACATTTTAAAGACTATGGCACCGTGAAGGAAAGGGTTTAATGGAGGACATCAAGACCCGTCCAGGTCTTGCAGGATAAGAGGTCCTATAGGTCTGACAGTAATCCACAAAGAGCTTATTGATAGGTTCTCTTAAACCGCAATTAAGTTAGGCTAGGAGAAGTTTTAATGAAAACGACCAATGCTATGAGGCGGATAACAAACAAAAAAGAGCATGACACGACCACAATGGAGATGACAAAAGCGACAGACAACAATGGCGAAAGTAATGCAACCAGTCCAAATATAGCTGGTTATGGGCTCTCGTTACTATCTTGTCAAAACTCGAAGAATAAGAAAATTTAGAGATGAAACATTATATATTGTCAGGTCAGAGAATGCGCCTCAGGCGCCAATTTTTCGCAACCGACAAAGCAAATCTATCGCCAAAGGCCAACAGATGGAAACGACCCAAAAGCAATTTTTACCAATACAACCTAGAAAAGTGAAAGATGAGGTTACAAAATCTTAACAGGTGCTCTTCCCATTTCGCCCTGCCCTCATAGCTCGTGTTACGTCCAGAACAAGCAATTCTGATATTGCGTTGGTTTATATCCCTATCATGGGGCGGGTCTCGCCCTGGATCAAGCTGTTTATCAAGGGTCTGCGTGCACACGGATGAAATTGGCCGAGGCGGATTTCATACTGACTGACGGAAGGCACGTCCCCTTGGGGGGCACTCAGTCGAGGGAAGCAAAGAAAGTTGCGTTTTTGTTTGGTTTTTGGTAGCATGCTCCGTTAGGTCGTGGGTTTTTTCCAAGCCCCGGGACAAAGCAACTTAAATATAATGTTAGTAGGAAACAGGTTTTTGCAAATTAGAAAAACAGCTTTCGAAGCTGGGGGTTCGCCCTTCTACGAGTGGATTTTTCCCCCCCGGGGGGGGAACATGAAAAGCGTCGAAGTAAAACTCATCGGCCTTGCAGCGGTGTGCCAATCGCGCACAGCCGAGCATAAAACACTGCCACAGTGTGTATGAAAATATTAATTGAAAAGAAGCTCGGCCTAAAAGCTCTTCAGAGGTTTGTGTATCAGCGCATTGTAGTATGTATTGATTTGTTTACCTAAATGATCATGACTTATAATTTCCGACGTACGTTTTTTGCCTTCTTACTGAAGATGGTGAAGTGAACCGCACTGCATGATTTCAGAATTGCTCGTCTCGAACACTCCAAGATGTCATCTAATCTCTTTCTCGACACCTTCCTAATGGTTTCATACTATCAAGACAGGTATGAATGGACGTCTTCTCAATGTGCTCAATAATTTATGTATCGTCGCTCACGAGAGCACATCTTCTTGCGGTCATTGCCATCCACAGTCCAAATAAGTAAAACATTGTTACTGCAAGTGTTATTCTCCGTATATGATAATGTCTAACGCTGACATTGGTTTTCGACTGATCCACTAGAAGACATGTTCTTCACACTATCGAATGTATATATCACATCAACTGTGTGGTGGCTGGCAAGCGCGCTGAATGCGTCGATTCGTTCATGATGACAGCAAGTCTGTCAGTCTTCTCTCTTGCATCATATCATGGATCTGCTGTAAGATGCGGGACTATACTCTGTAGTTTGTTTTTGCATACGTTATCTAGACATGGGAGGCAGAACACAGCGCGCCCGTTGGTTTCCGGCCTAGATATCAATACTCATCGAATAGCCCTGAATATGTACGCTCGTATAATAGAGTGTAGCAATCGTCGGTTTCTTTTCTCTGCCTGCTAGAATTATGCTCTTCACCCCGCATTATGTTAAAGAAATCGTATGAAAGGTGAGTCCGCCTTGTCTAAACCCATCGTTTGGTTTCTCGAATAGCTCGGAGAGATCAGGCATCACTGTATTTATAACAAGCCCTGCTATATTGCCATAGTTTTCAAGCGATCATTGTATGCGCGTAAAAGTACGATATTACCGTGTAACACTCTGAACCGTTCAAATTTTTCCCCAGAAACATTTTAAATGTAGCTTCGCAAATGAGTAACCGGAGACCACACCAAATGTAATTTGTCGATGATTCTTTTTCCAACCCTGCAGAAAGTTTAAGGCAGTCAAGATTGCCTCAATACTACCCCAGACAAAAGTGAAATGGTCGCAAAGATTACAAAAGTTTTCATGGCATCACTCTGGTTAATAGGAGACTCATCAGTTCAGTTTGTATCGCCAAATTAATGAAACCTTAGCTCAGGGCCAGATTCAGTAAGCGTGTACTATATCTTTCATATAATTTGTGTGTATGCAAAGCGTGTACAAAACATCACACTTACTGAGTCTAATGCCCTCGGATATCGTACATATGCATAATTAATCCTTTTTTGCAGAAAATACATAGACTTACTCTCATCTTCCGACTCGAGAGATCGTATCAATTCGCATTACATATGTTATTAGATCATCGAAAACACGATCTATACGCCATGTTACCTTATTGCAGGTCATTATACCAGAACGCTTGTCCGCGGCAGTAGTCGGCGTAGGAAATCAGCTAGAGTTGCATGTGTGATGCCAGCTGTATGTCGTGCGTCTGTGGCTGACTCAGGATACAGTTGCCCGGTGTCGCCCAAGCGTCTGTCCACACATCAGTGATGGATGCAAGGTCCATATGAGCGGATCTCGAATTTGACGCTTCATTGGTGTAGCGGCGAATGTTGTATGGGTTTAAAACTGCAGTCAATGTTAAAATAGGTCTGAGCGCGCCACTGGAAAATCCAGAGCCATTGTAGATCCAGTGTTGCAGGGACTGTGAATAGGGAGCATTATTGTCGATATGGCTCGGCGGACAAGAAGAAACCAATGTCATTTGGCTCACTGGCGTAGTTACAGAAACGACATCATGAAAACTGACGCTTGCGGTGAAATACACCCATACTACCAGGTCAAATAGTGATGCACACCAGCGCATATCTCTGTATTGGTAGCACGTCAGGTCAAATCAAGAATATGTTTTTTTCGAGTGCAGGGCAAGTTTGCAGAATAGTATGAAACTGTTGTTGACAAATGAAATTATAAACTTCTTTGAAATAAATAGAAACTTTTTGTGTTATAATATAAACATTTCGGAAATGCAATGAACTGTTTCTGCAAATGACATTAAAGCTTTTTCATTTCAATTCGAAACTATATTTGATGACTAACAGTACTGAGGTTAGACTCCGGCCCTGTGTGTGTGTGTGGGTGTTGGTGTAGCGCTAGATGAAGTGTTTCTCCACCCGAAGGCTGTACAAAATCCGGGCTGTCATCGAGTGCTGGTCCTTTTGACGCTGCACAATCCGGTATCGCTCCGAAAGTACCATAGCAGCATTAAGGTGCTAGCGAGCACGCATCTCGGCGATTTTGTGGCCACATTAAAGAACCTGCAGGCACTCCGTCCGTAATCGTCCAGTGTGACTGAAAAACGCTACAGTTAAATTGAGTCCCTGGAGTAGTATAGACTTTGGATGATGGTGCAATAAATTCAACAGTGGTATTAGCGATAGGCTCTGCTGGTACCGTTCGATAGCACCGTTTTATTAGCTTGAACTCTGTGTCGCGAACAGAATGTGTTGTATTGAAATTAAGTAAGTTTCCCGATAAACTACACAAGCTTGAAACTTGGAATATAGTTCAGAACCCGATGAACACAAGTGCAATAATACGAAACCAACTCCGATAGGTGGCGCATGGATCGAAATATTTCAATACACATCGTATTTCGGGTCAGATGGATCATATTTGTGAACACATAATAAATACATACATAAATAGAAAGTGACCTATGAAAAAAATCGCCGCTATGTAGCGCATCAAGATACTAATCAAAAACATCTTATTAGTTTTTCCGATTTGGCTCATATTTGGAGAACATGTACATAGAAATTGCTTTATGATTCCCGCCAGGTACCGCAAGGATCAAGATATTCAAAAAAATCGTATTGGGGGTCCGATTTGGCTCATATTTGAACACATGTTACATACAGTCCGGCAGAGTAATTGAAAATACTTTGAGTTCGCAGAGGGGCATACGTGGCATGAGTCGAGTAAAGCCTTCGGAAGGATATGTATTGAGAACTTAGATTGTAGCAATTGCCAGGAAAGAGTCCTTGTAATATGGGGCACTAAATGAACTAAATAGAATGAGAAATAATAGGCAATTAAATAAAAAACTAAAAAACTTGAAAAATAAAATAATTAAATACAAAAATGCTTAGTTAAACGGTTTATTGAAAACAATACTTACATTAAGTAATAATGATAACAAAAGTTAGAAAATAATTAGGTAGGTCTTTGGTACTAGTCATCACACTCCTCATCAATCTAGGGCGTTGATCAGGCAATAAATAAAGCGTTGGCGCGTTGAAAAAACGTGAGGCGTAGCATAACCTGATTAAGTTGTGAGGAACCCAAAGTCGAGGACTTTGTATCCTCACACATATACATATCCATACATTTTTCTTAAAGAAGATACGTTTTGAAATAACTTGGAGTTTATATTTGAATTTACCACTTACACATTTTTTATGAAATATACATATGTATACCTTAGGAATTATACTAAATACAATATATTCGGTTGTACGTTGAATTGATAATTATTAAATCGAAGGACAAATTAGACTTGCGCACTTTTGCACGCAAGCAAGATATTTACATTTTCGCAAAAATAAACTTTGAATAGTAGGATCACCCTAACATGCATTAAATATTTGGAAAGTAGATACGCACAAAACATAAAAATGCAGCGGTCGATCACCCTTTGCACACTCAAAATCCAATGTACCCAGTTACAAATACAACATACATAATCTAGTGAACGGAGATCAGCAGCAAGTCGTCAAAATAGCGCCGCTACTAATTGAAATTTCGTATACATATTTACGCACTAGCATACAACACACCAACGCCACAGCCAGTACAACAGAAGGCAGAAGCATTGGGCAAAGCAAAACACAACATTCAGAATCAGGTGACCACAACAAAATATACATAGTATAAACCAAACCCCTGGAAGGCACGGTATGAGCAAGTACAAAGCATTGTATTCATAAGGAGCATTATGGTGCATGGAAATTCATGGAGGAAATATTTACCGGATTAACAGTTGTTTTATATTGTTAATACCATAGTTCCAAGTTTGTTATTATAAATAACCGTTTGCCTGCGTGCAAAAATTAGTATATAAGGGCGACGATTCGCATTGAAATTCAGAGATTAGGAGACAGGCATACGAGTCGGTAGGCTTTATCACTACCGACCAAGAGTACACCTGAAGGCTTTTTCACTTCATTTGTACTTAGAGTATACTCGTCTGGAGGCTTTATCACTCCATTCGACCGCAGAGGTTGGCCGAGGGCTTTATCACCTCCGTCACCTCTTATAGAGCAAGGAAATCAGCCTAGGAGTAGAAAAGTAGAATTTTATTGAATAAATAATTTTTTATAACGTTTTGTATCGAACAAAACAGAGTTATTCTTTCAGAAGGACCGTTAGGAATTTCTACTTCCAGGAACCCTGGACGGACTGAGACCAACCCCGGCAAAGTCAAGGAAAAGTCCGTCACATTTTGGCGCCCGAGCAGGTTAAATAGAGCAAATTTTATGATAACTTTCAAGCATCAGAAACGAAGAGGGAAAACAAGGTTCACACACTTCTGAGTTTGTACACGACGAGGATATAAAGCATAACATGGTAAGGTATCGTGGGTATACTATCTCACTCGAGAGGATCTGGTAGCCTACAGCAACGGAATTTGGGCTAGAGGATGGGCGGAACGGTTGACGAGCTAAGAAAACGATTGGCGGCATTCATTCAAGAGGAGAGGATAACGAGAATTTACGGGATCGATTCACAGAGTGGCGATTCGTACGCGCGGGGCTACAAATCACAGCGTCAAAGACAAGCACGAACTAAATTCACCAAGAAATGATAAACGGAGGCAGTGGTGCACCAATGTCAATTGGAGTGTCAGGACAACCGCCGGTACATCTTAGTCAGCAGCCTGGTACGTACGCAACGACAAATTATATCAAATCACACCCGGCGCACATATGCAACGACCATGGGCAGAGTAAAGAAGTGGGATAAAGTACGACGGACGGCAAAGATCCCTAGGATTCATCGAAGAGTGGAGGAGCTAGCAGATGTATGAAATACAACGCACACAACATTCCAAAAGCGCTGTCCGGAGTTATTGAAGGACATAGCATTGGTATGGTACAGAATAACAAACGGCATTGGCAGGAGCGGGACGCCTTCAGAAGGCTTTCCTGAAGTTCTCCATAGCTCCGATACTAGAGCAAATGGAAGATGCATTCGTATGCGCGTACAACAGACAAGGTGAGTCTATTTAAGATTATGTCTTGGCACTACAAGAATCATGCGTCACGCGGGCTACACCGAGGAAGGCAGAATTAACCCGCATCTACAGAAACTCGCGCAGAGAGTACCACCTATACATAAACAGCGAAGCGACGTCAGCATCTGAGGAGCTGGTAAGGTTAGCCTCAAGATAATGAAAAGATTATTCCTGACGAGGGAACCCATGCGACCAAAC
>JARSSU010005060.1:0-22626 GCA_029619165.1 Eurosta solidaginis
AGGGGGTAGGCGATATAAATTTACCTTCTGTTATTAATACGGTAATGGCTGGACACGGCGGTAATGGAGCTTTGATGTTGGTGGTGGTGCGGCTGAAACTGGTGGCGATGGCACTAGTCCTTACCCTTGTGTATGCGGTGGCTGTGATGGCGGGCAATCCTGTTTTGTGTATCGGACGATTTGAGCACAAGTAACGCGCAGATATTCCTTGTGTATACACAAACCACTGGTGGCTATCTTAGTATAGGCACAAATAACTAGGAATTCTCGAGGGTTTAAGAAAAACTATTTTTAATTTTATTCCGGGTTTTATATTTTCTTAATAAAATTATTATTTTTGTATAAAAGCACAACCGCGATGGGTAAAGAATTCGAGATAGCTAAGCGTGAGGCAGTTGAGGGGGAGCAGTTTAATACGAGTTAGAAGGGAGTAATTTGATGCGCTTGTAGGCGTATGAGTCGTGGCACAGTGGATGACGTACCCGACTCACACGTTTGGGGTTAGGGTTCAAAGCCCACTGCAAGCAAGCATATTTTAAATTTATTTGTTTTTTTTTATTTTATAAATTATTATTTTAATGGACTGTATGTTATTTTACTTAGAGAGAGGTCACTATGTACCTGTTACACCTTGTATTTATTCATTGGGGGCGAGCACTGGGGGCTCCAAGGTATTGGCTGCGGGATGAGCCACCTTGTTTTGCTTTGAAAAACCCCGCTTTGGGATAAAAAATTTAAACTATGTCTTTAGAATATTTCACTAACAAGTTGAGAATTACAAGCACACTCAATGGCTAATGAAACAAACGAAAGAAAAAGTCATAGTTTATGTCGCTTAAACAAAGTCTTTGATCAGGCCGACCGCGGTAGTAGAAGTGTTTGCGCTGAGTCAATTAGCGCACGACCTCCTGACCTGTGATTAATTACCGCGGCCAGCGCAATTGATATTGTATATTGGATGCTTAGAAACGCAGCAAGTTTCTGAACACCAGATTGAAAATTACTGCGCACTAGAGACCGGAAAGCGTAGGGTTCCACTCTCCACTCGTGTTTTCGTTGGTTTTGACTATATTTTTGTTTATGTTGCTGACGACGGTACGGCTTCAGCGCTTGTGTCGGATCTTGATACCTTTATTCGTGCTGCAATAACGGCCTAGATTGTCCTTTGACTGTCGCTCAGCTGCTTCGTATAGAAGGGAGTGATTCGGACTCCCTTTCCTCAATGTTATCTCCGCGGGAAGCATTTGTTTCCAATTCCGAGACTGATAATTCACATTCCTTCAAGTCAGGGCAAGAAGGGATAAGTTTTAACCACGGAAACTTCTAAAGAAATAATGTTATCTTCGTCGTCTTGACGTGAATACCGTGAATGGTGTGTTCTTCGCGGGTAGACAGAAACTGGCAAGATCAAGAAGAGTATGAAGATTGTGTAAAGTCCAATCTGATGATACCGTCCACAAAATTTGCATTTGAAGCTGTAATGGCCTCCTAATTCAATTCGTTGTCGAATAGCCGAGTAGCGGGTAATTTTGCTGTAATGACGTTTTCTCCAGTAGTAGTTAGAATTATTAGCTGGAAAATGTCATGTGTATATGGCAGGGATAATCCCTTTGGAAACCATCCTGCTTCCCTTATTAAAGGGCACATGACTTCTGTAAAGTGCATATCACTACCACTGCTCTAAACGCCATTAACGCCCAGATAACTTGCGGACTAAATCGCCCAAAACTTCATCATAGAACGGTGTTCGTGACACTTGACCTCTCACAGCTAATACAGCTAACCACGGCGCATTACTCCTAGAGGGATAACATCTCCGTAGCCACTGCGATGACATACGGCATCTTCCAACTCAGTCCGTTAATCCAGATAAACATAAGGAATACCTAAGACTAATCGACACTCAGTCGGTAAATAATTCGATAAGACGCGCTCGGAGAACTAGTATTCTTCTAGTATACAACTAATTGGTTCGACTGCAGGGTAGTTTTACCCCGAAATCAAAAATATGTATTCTTATTAGACTCGGAAGAATATGGAACTTTTATTTTGTCAAATGAGTACATATTGTGACGAATATGAGTGACACTAAGTGATACTCACATCCCTAGTCTGATGCTAAGTAAATAAAGTCACAACAACAATAAAGCAGACAGTCACTTGATCTACATAAACGAATCAATCATTATGTATACACATATGTAGGTACACGCAGCTGAGAAGCAAGGCACAACCACATGCATATATCTCAGATACTGCTGAAAGTATGCAATGAGAGAAGCTATAAAATCGTGCAATTGTAGTTACAGCTGAGAAATTTGAGAGCTGATGGCCAACTAGTAGATTCTGGAAATGGAAGCGCCTAGAAGATGCGAACGAGGAAATCAGAGAGTATAAAAGGCAGCAAATCCAGAGGCGCTGGAATTCAGTTTCATTTGAGCTATCAATCAGTTTGGTTATTAAGCAAGCTATTCGTTGCAAAGTTTGAGTGTTATTGTGAAGTACTTTAATAAAGGCCATTTTGCATTATTAAATATTGGAGTTATTTATTCAACAGTTTAGTGATTCGAACTTAGCAGAGGGTTGCAAATAATAGGATTTGCAAGTAAATTTGGTTACAATTGGTGTCAGAAGAGAAATTGTTGAATAAATTCCAGAGGACAACAAGGACATGGCAAAGTTCAGTGAATTGAAGATCCAGATACTGAAGAAGGAGTTGGAGAGCCGTGGATTGAATACAACCGGCATTAAACTCGAACTTCAGGCACGACTACGGGAGGCAATGGAATTAGAAGGAATTGACGTGGAAGAGTATGACTTTCATCTTTTGGCGAGGAAGCAACAAAAATGGAAGAGACAGTTACGAGCACAGACTTGAACATGATTTTGGCTGCAATATCTGCTCAAACATCGACAGTGGCTTCTCAACTGGAATCGCAAAAGACAGATATAACATCTCAACTGGCATCTCAACTGGAAGAACAAAAGAACATCTCAACTAGAATCCCAGGAGAACCGTATAACATCCAAGATGGAAGAACAGAAGACACGTATTGCAGAAATGTCGTCAGAAATAAATTGATGCACAAGAAGCGCGTATTTCAGAAATGTCGACACAGATTACATCCAAGATGGAAGCACAAGAGGAGCGCTTATCATTGCAGGTGGCACAAATGTTTTCGCAGTTAGAAGCACAGAATACAAAAATTGTACAGCTCGAGGACAAAATGGATGCCGAGATAGAAGCTTTGAGAGGTCGTATACAGGAGTTGCAAATAAATCGCCCAACAGTTTCAGCGAGTAATCCAAACGGAAAGACACCATCCTTTGACGGTTCTGTTCCTTTTCAGGTCTTTAAACTACAATTTGAGAAGACCGCAGCAGTGAACAACTGGAATGCTGAAGATAAAGTTGCAGCTCTGTTCGTGGCACTGAAAGGGCCTGCCGCGAAAATCTTACAGATTATTCCAGAGTACGAACGGAACAGTTATGACGCATATATGGCAGCTCTAGAACGAAGGTACGGAAGCGAACACAGGAAACAGATGTATCAAATAGAATTGCAAAACCGTTACCAAAAAGCTAATGAGACTTTACAAGAGTTTACTTCGGATGTTGAAAGGTTGGCTCATTTGGAAAATGCGGACGCACCCGTGGAGTACACCGAGAGAGTAAAAATCCAGAGTTTTATAAACGGTATACGGGACGTAGAAACGAAGCGAGCGACATATGCAAACCCAAAGCCCACATTCGCAGAAACGGTATCTCATGCGCTGACTCAGGAAACAGCGTCACTTTTGAGTAAGCCCGTGGAAGTGGAAAGGCCAGACTGGGTAGACACAATTTTGGAAGCATTAAAAGGAACGCAGCAGAAAAACGATGGTGCCGTCAAATGCTTTAAATGTGGAAAGCCAGGGCACATTGCACGTTATTGCAGTACCAATCCTAACAGTTCCAGCAATGTGGGTGGCCGTAAACGCAGAGTTGAAGGAGAGGAGCAAATCTCAAAATCCACTCAATCGTTAAACTAAAGCGAGTCAGCCGCAAGGGGCGACAGCTGGCTGCCTCAATTGAATGCCCCATAATCTCTATCTCGCAAATTGGAAGAAGATCAAGCAATCTTACTGTCGGAGGACATGTGGATGGAAAGGAACGTTTACTGACTGTAGATACGGGTGCATCCCATTCCATCATTCGATCAGATTTAGTCAACAAGAAGATAAGACCATTGCTTGGAGCAAGATTACGTACAGCCACGGGAGACGACACCCAGGTAATTGGAGAAGTAGCATGTGAAGTAGCAATTGGGAACGTCACGGTACTACACAATTGTATAGTGGCAGAGATTGTTGATGAAATCATAATTGGAGTGGACTTCTTAATCCACCAAGGCATCAAGATCGATATGCAAAGCAAGACGATGCGATATAAGAACATGGATGTGCCACTTAATTTCGGCTACGAGAGAGGCTACAGCAGTAAACGAGTGCTGGTGGAAGAGAGTCAGCAAATACCACCAAAATCCGAAGCAGTCATCTGGGCAAAGGTTGATGGAGATTGTGGGACAAAACAAATTGTGAGTTGTCAAAGCAGCAAACAAATCAGCACCGAACATACTTGTAGGAAAAACCCTGGCTATGACAAAACAAGATGGACGTATTCCGGTAAGAGTACTCAATGAGTTCAAGTCACCACTCAAACTGACCAAAGGAGCTATTTTGGGAAGATGCCAAGAGGCTGAAGTAATTATTAACTGTGAACAGCTCCAGGAACACGTTTTCATCTAGTAATACAGATCTTTCAAATGACATCACGGCATGGACGGAGGAGCTAGAGGAAGATTATCAGAGTAAGGCAAAGCAGCTGATCCTAAAGTACGCAAACATATTTGACCAGGATGGTTCCAAACCAGGCCGCACCAATGTTGTGAAACATCAAATTGACATTGGAGACGCGAGGCCGACACGTCAAGCTCCACGTAGTGTTCCACTGGCGAAGCGGGAAGTTGTGAGTCAAATTATACAAGAAATGAGCGACGGCGGCGTCATCGAACCATCGGCTAGTCCCTGGAGCTCACCGGTAGTACTTGTAAAGAAGAAGGATGGAAAAATGAGGTTTTGCGTGGACTACCGGAAGTTGAATGACGTTACGAAAAAGGATAGCTACCCATTGCCAAGAATTGACGACACTCTGGACTCGCTCTCTGGTACGAAATGGTTTTCCACACTGGACTTGGAAAGCGGCTACTGGCAAGTGGAGGTGAAGGAGGAAGACAAAGAGAAAACAGCCGTCAGCGTCGGAGATGGTCTTTGGCAATTTACAGTAATGCCCTTTGGACTATGTAATGCACCAGCTACTTTCGAGAGACTCATGGATCAGGTATTAAAAGGACTACATTAGAAAACATGCTTGGTGTACCTGGACGACATCATCGTATTGGGCAAGAACTTTGATGAACATCTTAAAAACTTAGAGGAAGTTTTCCAGAGAATAGCTGGCGCTGGTCTGAAGTTAAGTGCCAAAAAGTGTGCGCTGTTTAAAAAGGAAGTAAATTATTTGGGTCACAAGGCAACGACAGAAGGTATCCGTACAGCGAATGAAAAGATAGAGGCAGTAAACGATTGGCCAAGACCACAGAATCTGCATGAATTGAGAAGTTTCCTTGGGCTGTGCACATCATATTACCGCCGATTTGTACCAAATTTTGCCAGCGTAGCCCATAGTCTCCACGAGCTAACAAGAAAAAATAAGGCTTTTGATTGGAAGAAGGAGCAAGAAGTAGCTTTCCAAACATTGAAAGAGCGTTTGTGCACTGCCCTAATGTTGGCATATCCGATTCCAGGAGCAACGTTTATTCTAGATACAAATGCGAGCGGATATGCTATAGGAGGCGTTTTATCACAACTGGTCGATGGACAGGAGAAGGTAGTTGCATATTACAGCCGTTCAATTGGAAAACCAGAGGGGAACTATTGCGTTACACAGAGAGCTGTTGGCATTGGTAGAGTGCATTAAACATTTCCACAAATACCTCTACGGCCAGCGATTCCGCGTCAGGACAGATCACGCAGCGTTGAAATGGCTTCTGCAGTTCCGTAATCCGGAAGGACAATTGGCACGGTGGATCGAGCGACTACAAAGCTATGACTTTTCCATTGAGCATCGAAAAGGTAGTACCCATGGAAATGCCGATGCAATGTCACGAAGACCATGTAGTTTGGAATGCAAGCACTGTTCAAAACCCGAGGCTAAAGAAGACATTATAGATGTCCGGCTAATGACTATATCAGACAGATGAATGGGACAAAGAACAGCTAAGAAAGTGTCAGCTAGAAGATACAGATCTGTCACATGTTATGCAAGGGCTCGAGCGAAACGAAAAACCAAACAGAGAAGAGATGTCAGCAGAGAGTTCCATTGCGAAGTTATATTGGGCACATTGGAACAGTTTAGAATTGATATCCGGTTGCCTTCATCGAGTATGGGAGAGTGAGGATGGTAAATGCACGAAGAAACTGATAGTTGTTCCCAGAAAGAGGACTCCTGACGTGCTCAGCGAGCTGCATAATGGTCCAAGTGGAGGTCATCTTGGAATCACGAAGACGCTCAAGAAAATTAAGCAGAGATTCTATTGGGTTGGTTGCCGTCAGTCGGTCACCGAGTGGATTGCCAACTGCGAGGTTCGCAACAGAGCGAAAGGGCCCAAAACACGAAGTCATGGCCAGATGAAGCAGTATATTTCAGGTGCACCATTTGAAAGGATCGCCATGGATGTCGCAGGACCATTTCCTACTAGCAACAGCGGAAACAAATACGTACTGGTGGTTATGGATTATTTCAGTAAATGGGCAAGAGGTATACCCAATCCCAACCCAAGAATCAGAAACAGTAGCAGGAGTGGTTACAAACGATTGGGTTGCAAGGTATGGGGTACCAATGGAGTTACATTCTGACCAAGGCAGGAATTTTGAATCAGCTGTGTTCCAAGAAATGTGCAAGAAGTTGGGCATTCGGAAACACGGACAACTGCATTGCATCCTCAGTCCGATGGTATGGTGGAACGTTTCAATAGAACAATGGAGGAGCATTTAAGGAAAGCAGTAGACAAGTACCATAAGGACTGGGATATACACATATCATTATTCTTGATGGCCTACCGATAGGCGGTACATGAGACAACGGGCCAAACTCCCGCAAAGATAATTTTGGCAATGACCTTCGACTGCCAGCTGATTTGAATAGATAGGGATAGATGCCGATGCGGAGAGAAAGTCAAGAAATCCATTGGTAAGGCAACGAGCAAAGATTATGAGTGACAAGATGAAAGCGAGGTACGATAAAGCTATTATTTGGAAGGGTTTCAGGAAGGAGATTTAGTGCTGTTACACAACCCACAACGAAAAAAGGTTTGTCCCCGAAATTGCAGTGTAATTGGGAAGGCCCATACAAAGTTGTAAAACGGATCAACGATGTAGTCTACCGCATACAAACCATTGGCAAACCACGAACCAAAATGAAAGTGGTTCATTTGGAAAGGCTGGCAGCGTTTAGATTGGGAGATTTTTCTGATCGGGACGATCAGACTTAGGTGGAGGGCAGTGTGACGAATATGAGTGACACTAAGTGATACTCACATCCCTAGTCTGATGCTAAGTAAATAAAGTCACAACAACAATAAAGCAGACAGTCACCTGTATCTACATAACCGAATCAATCATTATGTCTACACATATGTAGGTACACGCAGCTGAGAAGCAAGGCACAACCACATGCATATATCTGAGATACTCCTGAAAGTATGCAATAAGAGAAGCTATAAAATCGTGCAATTGTAGTTACAGCTGAGAAATTTGAGAGCTGATGGCCAACTAGTAGATTCTGGAAATGGAAGCGCCTAGAAGATGCGAACGAGGAAATCAGAGAGTAATTAAGCAAGCTATTCGTTGCAAAGTTTGAGTGTTATTGTGAAGTACTTTAATAAAGGCCATTTTGCATTACTAAATATTGGAGTTATTTATTCAACAGTTTAGTGATTCGAACTTAGCAGAGGGTTGCAAATAAGAGGATTTGCAAGTAAATTCGTTACAATATGTATGCATGTAATCTTTTCCCTATTATCACTGCAATTGCTTGAAAGCAATGTTCTGGTATACTGATACATTTAGTATCCTCCCCCCTTAATTTTTATAAATTTTGCCGCTATTAAGGCTTATATGGTTGATAAACATCTTTATAATTCATTTCATAACAATAACGTGATCTTGCATTCAACCGACTCACTAATCGTTTGATGTGAACACTGCATAATGCTCTCGTTTTTCGATACCTCTGCCGCATTTATCGATTCGCACAAAAAATGCATCACCACTACTACCGTGTTGACCGGCCATTTATCGGTTGTTATTGTTTTTCGGTCGTCCTAACGTAGCTTGTTTCTTTTATGTGTTAAAGGTTGAAATAAAGTTTCGAAGAATATTTCTAGTGCGGTAGAAATAGTGTCGCGAAGTTATAATTGTCATTTCACGTGCGGGGAAATGAGTTTCAAGTGCAATGGTAAACACAGAAGTAAAAAAAACTAAGTGCCGGTCGAACATGTCCGCTCGTGTGTTTTTGTTTACAGGAAAAAACAGGGTGATGAAAATGCACTCAAGTCTAGTGGCTTAATTTCTCTAATTCGTTTATTTCTGAAACTTAATGTAATTTTAACAACATGCCTTGCGCTGTTAAAGCATGCAAATAAATTCGCAAAGAAAATATGAGTATTAGGGTGGGTCGCGAAAAAAGTTTGATTATATGCGAGGAAAAAAAAATGTGATTCGCAACGGAATTAAACACTACTCATTCCGTCATACGCTGCTATTAGACTGTGTTTTCAATATAAATTGAAATTTCTTGTTCACATTTTTAGTAATTTTTTTAAGTTTTAATTTAATTTCAGCAAATGAAAGAAAAATACTTAAAAATAAAATAAAAACATTTTAAGCACTTCCTTATATAAATAGGTAAAAATCAGCGAAAAATGTCTCCTTATATAAAGACATATTCTTGCTAAACTTTGATTTTGAAATTTTTACATAGAAATTGCAAAAATATTTATGAGAAGTAAAAATATAAAAGCTTATCGCACATTACTTGGATTGGAAAGTTGGTAGGAAAGGCGATATTATTAGTTAATCATAAATATTCTCATAAATATTTTTGCAATTTCTATTTCAAAATTTAAAAATCAGAGTTTAGCATGAATATATCTTTATATAAGGAGAAATTTTTCGATGATTTTTGTCCATTTATATAAAGGAAGTGCTTAACATTATTTTATTTTATTTTTATTTTCTCCTTTTCTTACATTTTCTCGGTGTCCTAACCTATCTGTTAAATTTTACGCTAGTAGCTCAATGAGAACTTACATAAAAATCAATCCCAAAATTCCCTCCGTTCCGTTTGATATTGTGTCATCGACCTCTGAATTAAGCTCTAAATATTTGGCCTCTAGCTCATCGAGAAGTTACTTAAAACCAGGTTTCAAATTTCCAAATTATTATCTAATTTTTGCGATCCGTGCGCCATCTAACGGAATTTTTTCTCCTTTTGTTCCTTTGTCACGGTGTCTTAACCTCTCTCTGAGGTTTCATGTTTGTAGCTCAATGAGAAGTTACTTTAAAAAACGTTCTCAAAACACCAAATTTCCAACTGTTATCTAAATATTACGATCAGTGCGCCAGCTAACGGACTTTTTCTCCTCTTCTTAAATTTTCTCGTCGTCTTATCCTATCTGTGAAGTTTTACAGTTGTAGCTCAATGAGAACTTACATAAAAACCAATCCCAAAAGTCCCTCCGTTTCGTACGATTTTTCTAATATCTCATCCCGTGCGCCCCCTAGCGAGTCTTTTTGTATCGCGTCATCGGCTGTTATCGACCTCTGAATTAAGTTTGAAATTTCAAGTCTCTACCTCATCGAGAAATTACTTAAAAGTTGGTTTGAAAATTTTCAAATTCTTATCTAATTATTTCGATCCGTGCGCCACCTACCGGATTTTTTCCTTTCGTTGCATTGCCACGGTGTTCTAACCTATGTGTAAAGTTTCACTTTAGTAGCTGAATGATAAGGTACTTAAAAATCGATTGCAAGATTTGTATGAAAAGCGGACAAACATTAAACCAACCTAATATAAAGGAAGTAAAAAGAAAATATATACATAAACCTTAGGCACTTTAAAAGTTTTTGTTGTAAAGATATTCGAATTTGATTGGTACCAGTGATAAAGAAAAATTTTGTTTGTTTGTATTTTTCGTGGTTACGCGGTCGAGATTCTTTTTTGGAAAAAAAATTCACACATCCTGCTACGACCTCCATTGGAAACCAAAGGTAGCTGTCATGATAAGTAAATAATAAACAAACATCAGCAAGAGCAGAAATCGATGGTAAGTGATTTCCTTAAATTTTATTAGAATTTTGTAATTGTCTTAAATTTTTTACTAACTATTGTGGTTGGGGGGTTAGAGCCTTAGTTAGTTCCCTGAAAGAAGGTTCATCATTTTCAGGGGGATCCGTTGGCTATAGTACCAACTTAACTAATGGTCGAGTGACTTGACCATTTTCTGTAACAAGATCTACCAAGCGAACTCAGTTATCACAATGGGGGTGCAAATTGACCACTCTGCTCACGCTCTATTTTATTAGGTGTCAATTTATCCTCTCCGATCTACAATTTTCATACTAGTTTGAGGATCGCTTTTATTAATGCCGTTAGTTTAGCTCAGCTAGATACTCGGTTAGCCATCTTCGGCAATGCTTGCGGTGTATTTTCTTCAGTTCCTACCATCAATTAATAATCAAAGCAGAGTTATCGATCGGATCTAAATCTGGTGGCGCTAAAAGATGTCCTTCTACTAAGAACTAAGCCGGGATAAGAGGTTCTAAATCAGAAGGTTAATTTTGAAGCAGGGTTTAAAGATCGCGAATTGAGACACTAATCTCTTCTTCTTCTAGAAGCGTGCTTAATTCCTCAAACGTATATTCTCCTCTAATGCTATCTTTTTAAAATGTGCTTTTAACGCCCGCTTCTCGGAGATCGCCCATACATTAAGTGTGATTGAAGTAATTGATGTGCATGCTTTTATAAAATTTTATCACGCGCATCAGCACAAAGGTCTTGAATTCTGTTGTAAGTGCCCTTGAAGCTTCGCCAAATTTCTTTCCGTTGCCGGATTACATTTTCGTATAGCAAAGAACTTGTCAAAAGCTGTCAGAAAAGAAGCGTAGCGTATCACTCACTTGTCACTGGTGAAAATTGAATAAATGAATGAATAATTTTAGAATGTTCGTTCTGCTATATTCATTAGAATTCAATTTTTCGCTTTAAAAGTTTTTGTATCAATATCTTAGCTTTATTTGTTCCCTATATACTTGAAATGAATTTTGAGACAATTTTCTTTAAAATGTCTCACTGTGCGATAGTGCAAATCGTTAATCAATAGCTCTGCCGTTGAATGGCAGAGTGGAAAATCAATCACCATGAAAGATTTTAGCTTTCATACTACGGTGACCGTGAAATGCAGCTTGCTCCCGGACTACAAGTTTAAATTATTTTTCAAACAAGAAAACTGTACTTACGTGTAATTAGTAAAGGGGAATTCAAATAACACATCGGTGAACTTCTGATTATTATAAAATTTATACACTTTTTGCATAACGGCCGCATTATGCTTGAATTCGCTATTGGCTGCCATTTTTCCTTTCAAAGCGAAATTCACTAATATTCGTATTAAAAATAAAGCGAGGACTAACTGTAAACGTGGACGAAGTAGTGCTTTTATATAAAGTATTTCGATTGCACCGTTTAAGGTGCGTATGTATGTGTGTGCGTGCTTTATAAAATTTTAACCGCAAAACTTGCAATTCTTTGTTCTGGGTTCCATTGACGCCACCGCTAAAACTTATCAGTTTTTATATTACAACAATTTTCGTAAAATTGCAAGGTTAGCAATCGGCGATAAAGAAAAGTGTGAGAAATGTGTAATCAAACGCATTACATAGACGAGCTTAGAAATGCAAACGTCAGCGTTTCTTATAATAATGGGTTCGAAGACGGAAACATTTATTAATATCGATTCACCATGACGAAACCAGAAGTGTTGTGGCGAAGAGTACGTTTGTGTTGAAGCTTCGATGCTTGCTGTGAGTTGAGCTTCGAAAGGTCTAAAGGTTTAGCTCGGGTCATGACAAAGCAGATGCTGAGCCGCTATATCTCTAAAGCACAGCTATGATAACATTGAGAGCCCGAAAAGAACGCATCCTATGTCAAGCAGTTCGCCAATAGCTATATCTTTAACAAAGTTATCGTCTTAGATTAAGATGCTTTGCACTAAAACCGAGGCTTTGTGCACCTGCCAAAACTTTCTATTAACAAAAGTGTTCTAAAGTTTGGCGAACAACTGTCTGGGGATCTTCTATCCTTATTCCCATTCAAAACTCAAATATATAGCCTTGGCAGAAAGACGCGCTCTATGCAACTTATGCTTAAAAATTTATATCTGGAAACTCTCGAAAGTAGACTTAACGTGCCCACATTTTCGACGACCTTCACTAAATGGCACAGAGCTGTTGCGTTCCCAAACTGTAAAATACCTGGGCGTTGAAAAAGATAGCGAGATTAACTGGAAACACGACATTCATAGAAGGATAGACATCGGTTATATTGCATACTACTCCAGTAAACGCAAATCTAGCAGGAACTGGGACCAAAAACCAAAGCTTATGACGTTGTTCCATATTAACCTATTAAATTGGCCTTAAAATTAAAGTGTAAAAAATTTAATAACCCGTATTAAATTGGCATTCAATATTGTGCAATTTAGTACGGTCTCGTTTTTTGATTGTGCTGAAAAGGTTGGGCTAGCTTAAAAGACCTTAACCTACGTGGCTTATAATATGGTTTTCTGCTCTAGACAAGCAACATAATATCAATAAGTTGAGCAATATGCGCAGAGTAATTGGAGCACTTAAAACTGCTGCCGTAACAGATTCAGCCTTAAGACTAAGGGAGTCTGGGCGCTGTAACGAGAAGTGGTATGAACACAGCGCTATTGTGAATGGACTTCCGTTGGAATAACCAAAATCAGACAACCCCTCGCGTTACCTGAAATCCGTGACTATCACTGCGTTTCGCCCACTCACAGCTATTAAAAGGGACCTACATAGCGTTATAAGACGATACGGCATCAGTATTTCCTGCAAAGCTGTAAGACTACCAAGCAAACATGACCCGGCTGCTCAGTAGATCTCCGAAAGAAACTTCAGAATCATTGCGATAGCAACAGTGCATTTGCGATAACACTCGAAAAGAATGGGAATCCCCTCCAACGAGGGCTGCAGGAATTGCGGCCATGAAGGCTGCAAAGAAACGGTGACTCACTTTATCTGCGAGTGCGCTGCAAAGATAAGGTATTACATACACAGTGATAATACAAAGGCACACCATCTCCCAGACTTGCTTCGGGATTACTGTAGGTAACATAATTCAGATACATACCAAAATATGATTTAAGCAACGTTGAAGTCGATTAGTCTGAGCTCTTTGGCTTGGAAATTATTAAAAACAATTCTAATATCGTGTCAGCGAAGCATTCTCAAAGAACTAAACTTTGGAAACTTGACGCATCATGAGTCAATGGACGACGCAAGATTGAAGAATCTTAATTGGATGTTGATGGCGATAGGATTGTGCTAAATTTGGTGACGTTGTCCTATCACCACCCGGAAAGAGCATCACTGCCGTCCATATCATTCTTGTTGTGTGGTTTTGTTAACTTCACTAGCACCAATTGCATTACAAAAACTTAGGCCCGGTTTATCAGTAGCTGGTTAAGTTAAACTTAATCTAAATTTGCTTAAACTCTAGTCAAATTTAAACTTCAGTTAAACTACTGAGCAGTTTTTCAGTCACAGTTTAAGGCCGCCTTTGGGGTTTTGCTTTTTTGTGCGGCAACATTGGTTTTTTTATTATCTGGATAATTTGTAGTTACGGCAACAGCTGGATTTTGTTTACCCAACAAATATGGAAAAAAAGATTCTCCAACGAAATATATATCTAGTTCCGGAAGTGATATACTACATCATTATTTTTTTATTCTTAAGTCAGAAAGTTCTCGAGTTGATATCCGACTTCATTCTCCAGTTGGACAGTAACCAACTTTTGAAAAATTTTGTAAAATTAAAAGTTTTCGAGTTGATCTCCAACGTCATTAATATTTTCCAATTAATATCCTAATTCCGAGAAATCTTGAGAAACGTACAGTTCTTAAATGAATATTCAACACATTTCTCCAGTTGATATCGCACATTGCATATCGAGTTGAGGTGGAGTTGAAAAAAATCTCCAAGGTGGTACCACCAAACCGACAGCTGTTTATTGTGAGAAATAAATACCTGGCTGATAGCAGTAATTAAGCATAATTAATCAAAAATAAATTATATAGGCGGCCGCCGTGGTGTGATGGTAGCGTGCTCCGCCTACCACGCCGAAGATCCTGGGTTCACGCCCTGGGCAAATAAGCATCCAAATTTTAGAAACAAGGTTTTTCAATTAACTAGTAGAAAATTTTTCCAAGCGCGGTCGCCCCTCGGCAGTGTTTGGCAAGCACTCCGTTTGTATTTCTGTCATGAAAAGCTCTTAGTGAAAACTCATCTGCCTTGCAGATGCCGTTTGAAATAAAAGAAGTAGGTCGCGTACCGCCAATTGGTAGGAAAAATTAAAAGGAGCAGCACGCAAATTGGAAGAGAAGCTCGGCCTAAAATCTCTTCGGAGGTTATATCGCCTCACATTTATTTATTTTTTAAATTATATATATTTTATATTCGTGAAAATACTGTCGTATGGAGAATCTTACATTTGAGTCCAGTTAGAGAACCACAAGTTGTTAATTTTTTTCAACTTAAGTAATAGCATTTTTTGCTTAATAAAACATTCCCTCTTTTGCCGAGTACGCTATGATTCTCGAGTTCAGCCACTGTTTCGAAACAACTCTTGAGATTTTGGAAGTATGCCTAGTTATCAACATGGGCTCTCTCAAACCCAAGTGCTTGTTGGGTATATTCGACGCCCTTTCGAACGAACGCAAATAACTGATAGGTTCACTAGAGTTTAACCCTGCCAGATCGGCTGCTTAAGCTCAGCTTAAACTTCAGTTAAAGTAGACTGATAAACTGCAGAATAAGTTTAAGCGTACTTTAACTGACAAACTGAGTTGAACTTGTACTGAAAAACCGGGCCTTAAAGGAATATCAGTTGCGCCTGTAAATATGCAGCATTATTATAAATTTCGCGCATGTATGTATTTCAAATTAATATTGCATGCCTTTAGGCGCTGATTTGAATAAGTATGAAAACAAATTTCTGTTTTAAATTTATTACATAAATAAATACAAAATAGTTGAAAAATAAATAAGTAAATTTACTAGAAAATATAATACATACATGTAGATATCTTTAAATACCGTTATTGCATTTCATTACATTAACTTTAAACTAGAATTGCACTTGAAAATTGGCGTACAAATATTTTTTTAATTGTACATATATACGTATATTTATAATAATATGCGTTCAAAACAATTTATTTATAATACAAATTGATTGCATAATTTTCGGCGCTCACAAATAAATCAATAAAAATGAAAAATTGCCAAGCGTCATGCAGCTATACTTGACCGTTGAGAAAAAAGTTAGGCGCTTATCCACTTAATCCTCAATTGCTGCCTGTTGTTGTTGCATTAAATATTGTGTTTGCACTTTAGTTTTTCGGTGGTGGACGCAGCGCCAAATTGGCTTCAATATCCTTTGCGGGCGCGCCGCGCAATCCTTTCTTACTTACATTGGGATAAGGTAAGCCACCGCCGCGTTTGCCACGCTTGCCGCTGCTGCCATTTGATAAACGGCCATACTTATGCACGCCGTGTTGGGGCTCACGTTCATGCTTGTACGCGTGCTGATAGCCATATCCTTCAGGATTGTTATTAAATTTCGGACTGTAGCTGTCATATTCGAGACCCTTTTGCGCAGCAGCAGAAAGTGGCGTGTAAATTGGTTTCGCGTGCGCTTCCATCCAACTTGAGCTCGCCTCCTCATACTTACTCGGTAATGGTTCCTTTTTTAGCACATACTGATACGGATTCATAACGGGATATCCATCATCAGAGGTTTGTGCGCCAGCTAAAATACTCGTCTCTTTCTCATCTGTTGTTTCAGCTGGTTGCGCTGGCTCCGCAAAGTAGCCAGAGTAGCCTTTGTACTCACTACCACTCACCACCTCGCTATTGGATGCTTTCAATTTGCGATACTCAGCTGCAGCTGCAGCAGCTAGCGTATGCGATTTTTCCGATTTGAACGGCAGTGAATTGATGTCGTGATAGATTTCCGAATTGAAGTAGAGCTTACTCGGCTTCCCTGTAACACCAGTTGGTCGCTCGTCGGGCTCTTGTTTATCCACTGCATGTGAGAGATCGAAGTCTTCCATATTTTTCAACACGGAGGTGTGATCGAATTGATCATAGATGCCTTTCAGTGGCAGCGTATAAGGCTTCGATACTGTTTTAACGGTGGCTGTTTGCAGTGGTGCACGCGTTTTGATTTTATAAACAAATTCTACATTTGGCGCAAGTGCGTCGCCAATGTCATGTGACTGCTGTGTGCCAGCTGATGTCTGATAACTTGTTTCTGCTTCAGATTGATAGCGTTGTGCTGATTTTCCATGTTGTTTGGGTAAATGATGGCGTGACGAGCTTGAATAGGTACCTTGTGCTGGCGTGCGATGTGTGGAGTGTGTAGTGGAACCGTCGCCATAGAGTGTATTATGCGCTGGCGTTGTGCTTGAGTATTTTGGACGTACTGTTGTTGAGGTGGCATGTTTCTCCCCAGTCGGCACGGTGGTGACCATTTTGTAATATGACTTCGGTGGTGCTTCTTGTGGTGCAGTTAAAATCTTGCCTTCGGCTTCAAGCTCTTTCATGTATTTCATAACGGATTTTTCGATTTGCTTCATTATTTCAGCTTTTGGTATTTCAGTTGAGGCCGATACGCGTAACTGTTCGGACTCAGACTCTGGCTGCGACGATGTGCTACCAGCATTGTAGGCAGGATGAAAGAGATATTTTGTGCGATAATGCCGATCGACGCCATCAATATCGGTGCCATCGGACGCGGCGACAGAGTTTGCACCAGCAACAGCACCCGCAGCCGCACCGGCGCCACCACTTACTCCACTATCGCCATTGGATTCATATGAGTTAATGCTATGGTCGTATACTTCGTAGGAACGTGTTACCGGTTCTTGGCTGTAATTCGGCGCTGATTGCTGTGCGCCAGCGCTATTTTGAAAATTTAATTGACCACGCTCTCTTTGGTGTTCCAGCTGCTGCTGACTTTCGACTTGTTGCTGCGCTTGCTCATTTTGTGCTTGCAGCTGCGCGCGTATTTGTGCGCCCAATATTGCCTTACGATTTCCTGCGAATTGCTGTGTCTCCTGTTGCTGCTGATGTTGTTGTTGTTTCTGTTGCTCCTGTTGTTGTTGTTGTTGTTGCTGCTGCTGCTGTCTTGCGACAATATTATAATATTCATATTTATTGTTACGTTGTCCAACGTCTTCGCCATCATTACCTGATTCATCATTCGTTTGTACGGCGGCGGTGGCTGCATGAGAAGACGATTGAATGGCTGCACTTTCCGTGGACACTATGCGTATGGGCTCGCGCAGGCGAGTGCCAAAACGTAATTTCATTGCTTTAGCCACATATTCCTCAGCAGTTTCGGCATCTTCCAGTGAACTTGAGTCATAAGGTCGTGCCGCGCTTAAACTGGTCGTGTACTTGGCTGTGATTTGTGTATGCACAGGTTTTTCGCTCTCCGGTCTTATAAGATTTATTTCCAAATTGCCATAAGGATAATCTAAAAGTAAGGTAACATGCGCCATTCAAGTTATACTGAGCTAAATATCGAGCTTAGAACTACAACACTTACTTTCTCCATCACTTGTATAGACTCGTCTTTGCGGATTTTCCTCAGTATGGATAGAAGCTAGCGCTGTCGCATCTGCTGTGGCATCAGATTTCCCCGTTGCATCTTCTGCGTTTGCTCTAGTGCTCCCAACTGAGGGTCTGCGTCGACTGTAGCGTCCATTACTATGTGATTCGGCAGTGTGGCAGTAAACTAAAGTCTTGAAAAAAAAGAGAGCGGAAAATATTTGGATTAGAAAGTTGTTTAAGACCATAGATTTAATATGAAAGATCTGCACTAGGGAAAGTCCACATGAAGAACTTGTGAGTCAAATAAAAAAAAATTAAACAATTTTAAGCACTTCCTTTATATAAATGGACAAAAATCAGCGAAAAATGTTTCCTTATATAAAAATATATTCTTGCTAAACTTTGATTTTTAAATTTTGTCATAGAAATTGCAAAAATATTTATGAGAAGTAAAAATATAAAAGTGGAGCGCCGCTTACTTGGATTGGTAAGTTGGTAGGAAAGGAGATATTATTAGTCAATCAATTGCGCTCCACCTTTATATTTTTACTTCTCATAAATATTTTTGCAATTTCTATGTCAAAATTTAAAAATCAAAGTTTAGCAAGAATATGTCTTTATATAAAGAGACATTTTTCGCTGATTTTTTGTCCATTTATATAAAAGAAATGCTTGAAATTTTTTTTATTTTATTTTTATTTTCTCCTTTTCTTACTTTTTCTCGGTGTCTTAACCTATCTGTTAAGTTTTACGCTTGTAGCTCAATGAGAACTTACATAAAAATCAATCCTAAATTCCCTCCGTTCCGTTTGATTTTTCTAAATATCTAAGTCCGTGCGCCCCCTAGCGAAACTTTTTGTATTGTGTCATCGGCTGTCACTCTGAATTAAGCTCTAAATTTTTAGCCACTAACTCAAATTTCGAAATTATTATCTAATTTTTTTAATCCGTGCGCCACCTAACGGCATTTTTTCTCCTTTTGTTCCTTTATCACGGTGTCTTAACCTGCTGAGCTTTCATGTTTGTAGCTCAATGAGAAGTTACTTGAAAATCGATCTCAAAACACCAAATTTCAAAATTCTTATCTAAATATTTCGATCCGTACGCCACCTAACAGAATTTTTTCTCCTTTTCTTAAATTTTCTTGGCGTCTTATCCGATCTGTGAAGTTTTACAGTTGTAGCTCAATGAGAACTTACATAAAAACAATCCCAAAATTCCCTCCGTTTCGTACGATTTTTCTAAATATCTCATCCCGTGCGCCCCCAGCGATACTTGTTGTATCGTGTCATCGGCCGTCATTGACCTCTGAATTAAGTTTGAAATTTCAAGTCTCTAGCTCATCGAGAAGTTACTTAAAAGCTGGTTTGAAGATTTTCAAATTCTTATCTAATTATTTCGAGCCGTGCGCCATCTAACGGATTTCTTTTCCTTTTGTTGCATTGTCATGGTGTTCTAACCTATGTGTAAAGTTTCACGCTAGTAGCTCAATGATAAGTTACTTAAAATTCAATTGCAAGATTTGTATGAAAAGCGGACAAACATTCAACCGACCTAATATAAAGGAAGTAAAATGGCTTGTTATTTGGTATACCTAAAACATGTTTATTGAGGCTTAAGTGGATAAGATTCCCCATACATGATCGCCACCGTATCTTTTGAGCTTTATTTTCAAAATTTTTTTTGTTTTGAGCTCAGGGTGGAGAGTCGTTGCGTTAGAGAGCGTCAAGTTGGAGTCATCGATTAAGCCTCGGTGTCTATTAGTGGGGCTCATATTGATCGAACCCTTCAAAAACTCCTTTATTAAGGATTTGCATGCACTAATTGCTTGATAAGACCGTGAAGTATTTTTCTGTTATAATTTTTCATATTATTTTAACCCTCTAGCGGCAACTCAAGGCCATAATAACCATATGCACTGTAGACAGATAATTTCTGAGCAAATAAGTTGATAATGAGGTGACTTGCATACACCAATAATTTGCTTAAATAACGTTAATTACTACCCTTTACTGACCTCTTTTATTTGCACTTTTTGGATGTTTAAATTAAACTTCGATAGACGGGTTCCACTTCTGTAGTTGTTGAATAAAGAATTGTTTTACCCTCAAGCAACTCTTAAATTAAATTTTTAAAGTGTACACGGTTGTTGCATAAAAATAGCCATGGTTGGTTGGTTGCTGCTCCGTCCAGATACCACAGACTCACAAGGCCCAGGTAGCCCACTCATTCTCTCAGCATGTAGGCCGAGCGGGCAGTGTCCCGTAATGGAAGTGATCCCAAAGATTTCTTTCTTTGAACTATTTAGTAGATCCTCTTTTCTTCTACTGTCGTTATTCGGACGGGTTTGCTTGGTTATTCAAGAGATGTTCGAGGAGTATGAGTTGTAGACCGCTATCTCCTTGAATGTGCCATGTATGTTTCTTTTGATTGATGTAAGCGGATAATGGATATCCGCCTCCGTAGCGTACAGCAGGGTCCCTGCCTTTGGAAGTTCACTTGCCCTCTCGTTGTCCTCAGGTACCCACTCATGGGTTTAGTGTGCGAATGGATTTAGAAAGGCCTTCACACTGATGTAATTTACACCGATTTCAGTAAAGCTTTCGACAAAGTATCACACCCATTACTTATTCATAAGCTCAGTCAACTCGGTTTTCAACCCCGTCTTATATGTTGGATTTCTTCATATCTTGGTTATCGTACGCAAAAAGTAATCTTTAAAAATACACTTTCTGGGTCATCAATGTTTCTTCTGGTGTTCCTCAGGGCAGCCATCTTGGTCCGATTCTGTTCTTGTTGTTCATAAACGATATATCTGGTACAATTAAATACTCAAAAATCTTGATGTACGCAGACGATGTAAAACTTTTCAAATCATGTGCCTCGGTTGAGGAACATTCCTTGCTTCAAATGGATTTAAATCACTTGGTTACCTGGTGCAATGTAAATTATATGCCGCTCAATCTCAAAAATGTAAATTCATGTGTTTTTCTCGGAGAGTTTCGCCACCAGCTTCATATACAATTAACAACTATAGTCTAGAAACTGTAAATAATTTTATTGACTTGGGAGTCATGATGGATTCCAAACTTAGTTTCAATCTTCATATTAATGCTACAGTGAATAAGGCAAAGGTGTTTTTGCATTTGTTAAACGGTGGTCAAAAGAATTTAACGACCCTTACATAACTAAAGCACTTTTTACAACATTAGTTAGGGCCAATATTAGAATACGGCTCGATAATTTGGAATCCGCGTTATCAAGTCCATGCAGACAGTCTCGAATCAATACAAAACAATTTTTACTATTTGCCTTAAGAAATTTCCAATGGGACTCTTTAACTAATCTTCCACCTTATACTAATCGATTAAAGCTTATCAATCTTCCAACTCTTGCTAGTCGAAGGGAAATGCTTGGGGTGATATTTATGACAAAACTTTTAAATGGATCAATTTCGAGCCCATTCCTTCTGAATGAAGTGAACTTTTGCGTTCCCTCTCGGACATCGAGACACTTCAAACCTCTTCTGCTGAAACAATGTAGAACGAATTCGAACAAAATGAACCTTTTCGGCGTTTATGCCAAGATTATAACTCTCACTCAAACACATTTGATAGCTCGGACTCCCTTTTTTCTATAAAAAAGATTGTTCTCACTTCTCTAAATTAATGTATAATACGTTTGCTTCTGTTCTCTTTAAGTATTACGCTTGGCTGATGAAATTTCTTCTGTAGCTGAGCAGTCTCAGATCGTGACGCTTGACAAACCGCTGCCCATCAAAGACTCGGCAAAAGTTATTATATATATATATAAATCGATCGCGTGAACAGGATTAGCCTGGTTTCATTGGGCCACTTGAGGGCAGCGCGCTGCCACAACGTCCATTAAAAGTAAGCTGTGGCTTGAAACCACCTTTTGCAGCTGCTGACGACAGCCTTAGACAAAATTATGAAGAAGTTAAGCGCCATGAGGCTGCTTGGTTATCTGAGTAAATGCAGATCTGGCGCCCCTTCACCGAGTTCTCTGAAAGGAGCGTACACGCCCTCTCTATAGCCAGACCTTCCGCTTGGAAGGTATTAGCAAAGTTGGTAAGATGGACTGACAGCGACACCTTAAGATAAGCACAAAAGACACCCGCTCTCACATCGCATTACATTTTGTAACCTTTTTGTAGATTGAAAATGCATCCTTTCTTTGCACCCAGTCCCGCCTCCAGCGCCTTACTAAGACGAAGTTAACCTTATGGCACCTGTCAAAACTTACTGATATCGTGTGATAAACTGATGACAGAGCCACGCCGAAAAGTCTTCTGAGGATACTACATATCTGGCCAACCGCCAGACGAAAGATTCGTTGTAATAAAAGATTCTTAACCCTCCAACGAACTTCAAAAAATGAATAACTTTTAATAAAAAAGTGTATTTCAAAATTGCTCATTTTCATATTTTTCTTGTGTAATTTTTTGACTCAGATGACTTTCAGTGTAACTTGTTCGATAAAAACTTCTAGCGCTTTTTAATCCTTTAGCAACCTTCTAAAATCTTTACACAATATGTTTGTCTCTTTTATGTAGTTGTTTGATGAGTTTGTAGGACATTCACTTGTT
>JARSSU010005062.1:0-43976 GCA_029619165.1 Eurosta solidaginis
GTATTAAATACCACACGTCTATATATATATATATACTAATTAATAAAAAATCACTTGAGTACGACTGTCAAAGCAGATTCGCGTGTTCTAATTAATAGGTTATGGACCTCACGTTTTTTTTACTTAAATAATTTAAAGACAAATTAGTTTAAACTTTAACTTTGTTTTACAAACAATGGCTACCATTACATACAAAGTGCGCCGAAATTGAAAAGCAGAGAAACTACGATGAATGGTGCTTTGCGGCTGAAAACATGTTGGTACTGGAAGGAAGGTTCACTACATTAAATCTAATTCCGAACAAGAAAGAAAGTTGATGGGGATGCAAAAACTAAGACAAAGCTAGTATTGACCATAGACCCAAGTTTGTATGTGCATATTAAGGCAACTAACACCTCGGAAGAGTTATGGGCAAAGCTGAAAGCAATGTTTGATGGCTCAGGTTTTTCGAGGAAATTAACATTGTTGCGGCATTTAATCTCGTTACGCCTAGAAAACTGTAATTCATGACAACGTACATAACCCAAGTAGTGAAACAGCACAGAGGTTGAATGGTACAGGTTTTCAGATTACCGACGAATGGGTAAGTTCTTTACTTTTAGCTGGTTTGCCAGAAAAATGTTCGCCAATGATAATGGCAATCGAACACTCTGGAATCAATATAACTGCTGACGTCATCAAGTCTAAGTTGTTGGATATTGAAGTTTCTAAATTCGACAATGAGTCAGGCAAGGCGAATTCATTACAGGTGGTGTTATCCCATCAGCTGTTTGCTTCTTCTTGTAATTTTCCATACAAAGCCTTGTACTACACAGTCAGTTAATCGAAATCAATGAAAATTTTCTTTTGACCTGACATTCTTCCGTACGGCGAATTGGTTGAATTCGCTTTGCCACCACCTAGCATAGATTCGCCTTGGAGTCATGTAATGCTGCATATGTTGCGAACAAGCACAAAGAAAATACGTGAAAAACAATAGCAAGCATACATACGGAATGTCAAATAAACGCAACTCAGTGCACAAAATAATATTACTGTGTTATAAATGTAAGCAAGCTGGTCATCATTGTTTACTATATAGTTGGCAGCTTAAATAGAGGTTGCGAATAGAGTGGAAGGCAGTCGAATGTCATATAATGAGGAATGGTGTTCGGAGTTTTTTCAAAGTTAAAAAAAAATGATAAAGCTTTAATATAAATAAAACTATTGTTTTAATAACAACAAAAACGCCTTATATATTCTATATACATAAATTCGTAAGGATTATCTCACTTTAAAATTTGAGTTAATAATCTAAAGTTTTTGTTTTGAAACTGAGTCGAGAACTGTGCGTGTGAATGTGCGAATTTTCACCGATCAGCTGTTAGTTGCGCTACTTGGTAAAATTTACAATGCTGGTCATTATAGGAATCAGTGTCCTCTATTGAAAAATAAACAATCGAATGCGTTCAGTGCCGTGTTTCTGAGTGGTAGTTACGACAAAATGAATGGTACGTGGACTCCGGCGCTACTTCACACTTAACAGCAAATCGGCATTGGATTGAAAACGTTAGTAATTCCCCTGGCATGTTAGAAATTATAATTGCAAATGAAACAAAATTACCAGTTGTGTGTTCAGGAGATGTAAATATGGTCACTGGTTTATAATTACGATATCACAGTAAAAAATGTGTTGTGCGTGCCAATTTAACGACGAACTTATTGTCTGTAAGTGCCCTGATCGAAAGTGGAAATCATGTATCTTTGAAGCCAACCACTGCTACATTCGCAACCAAAAAAATGTTCTTGTCGCTAGGGCAGACTTGGTTTAATGGGGTTTATAAATTAATGTTAAAACAATGTTCCGTTTTAGCAGCAAAAGCATTAGTGAGCGCACAGCTATGGCACAGACGTTTTAGGACATATTAACAGTTCTGACATGAAAAATGTAAAATGGAGTTGCTGATGGTGTAGATTACTCATTTAATAATGACATCAAGAAAAGTTCATGTGTGACATGTTGTGAGGGAAAACAAACAAGATTGCCGTTCCCATCCAAATTGCACAAAAGCGACGACGTTCTGCAAATTGTACATGCTGATCTTTGTGGTCCCATGGAATCGAGGTCTATTGGAGGTGCAAAGTATATTTTGTTATTTGTAGACGACTATAGTCGCATGGCATTTATATATTTTTTAAAAGAAAAGTGTGAAGCTTTTGAGAGGTTTAAAGCATTCAAAGCAATGGTAGAAAACCAACAAAATAAGAAAATTAAGATTTTACGCACTGACAATGGTGGCGAGTTTTGCAATAAAAGTTTTGATAAGTTGTTATTGCAGGACGGTATACTACATCAAACCACTTGTCCATATACTCCCGAACAAATGGTGTTTGCCAAAGGGCTAACAGAACAGTAATTGAAAAAGCAAAGTGCTTATTATTTGATGCTAATTTGCCCAAAAAAGTTCTGGGCGGAAGCTGCTAATACAGCTGTTTACATAAAAAACAGATCCATTTGTTCAACGTTAGGAGACAAAACTCCACATGAAGTTCGGTTCTCTAAAAAACCGAACCTTGGTCATATTCGTTTATTCGGAAGCCCAGTTATGGTACACGTTCCAAAAAAGATAAAGTGGGACAAAAAATCTTAAAAACATTCTTGTTGGATTTTCCGAAAATGTTAAGGTTATCGTGTCTGCGATCCGAAAAAATATTGTTACTGTGAGAAGAGATTTTATCATATGGAAGATGCGTTAAAAGCAAGACAACGACGTTCCATGGATTTACAGTGCAGATTCTTCAATCGAATAGGAAGAAAGTAAAACAGTCGAAGAATGTATACCATCGAAGGAAGAAGACGAAAGGAGAGATTCAGTGGGGAATTATTCATTGAATGAATCTCTGCACATTTCAACCTCAACCAACCCTGATTACACCTATCAGATGAAAACACTCAAGTAAAGAAGGTCAAGAAGTGCAACAATCTGCTGAAATTGTTAAAGGCAGAAGAACGAGGAAAGCTCCCAAACCGTTTTGGTTTTACTAATATGTGTGTTTCCAAAATCGTTTCAGAACAGATTGATTTACAGAGGCGTTAGAAGGTCCAGAAGCAGAGCAATGGTCATTCGCTTATGCAAGAAGAGCTACAATCATTCAAAGACAACGATCGCTTGGGAGATATCCGATATACCACACGGGGCATCAGTAGTTAAATCTAAGTGGGTCCTTAACAAAAAGCTTGATGTAGATGGTAACGTGCGTTTTTCGAGCCGACTTGTGGCGAAAGGTTTTAGTCAGAAGTATGGAATAGACTACTCCGAAACTTTCTCACCTGTGGTAAAGCACTCTACTTTGAGAATGTTATTTGCTATTAGCGCAAAATATGCGATGAATATCACACACTTAGATATAACTACCGCTTTTTAAATGGTCATCTGAAGAAAGATATTTATATGTCGTTTCCAGAGGGGTATGAAAAGAAAATTACTGGGAAAGCTTTCAAATTGAAACGAACCATTTACGGCCTTAAACAATCTTCTTTAATTTGGTACGAAAAAGTAAAAGAATGTTTATTAAAATTAGGGTTTAAAATTAGTTTTTATGAACCATGTCTATTTACAAAATTCATAATGATGTAAAAGTTATAGTTACAATCTATGTAGATGATTTTTCAAATAACTCAAAGGGAAACAGAAATGTTGCAAAAATGTGTTAAACTCACAATTTAAAATAAAGATCTAGGAATTGTAAAACACTATTTAGGTATGAGGATTCAGCTGAATAGAAATTGCAGCCAATAACTTTAGATCAACAAGAATATATCGAAGAATTATTATGTAACTTTAATATGTCAAGTTGTAAGCCAATATATACACCTATTGAATGTAAACTCACGTTTGATCAATCTAAAACTACTTGCGATAATGTTCCTTTTCAAAAACTTATCGGCTCTTTGATGTATCTAGCCGTTCTAATAAGACCAGACATTGCATACGCAGTAAGCTATCTTAGCCATTTAATAATTGTTACAAAGAAATCCATTATGTTTATGCGAAAAGAATTTTGAAATACTTACAAAAAACAAAAGGCTACTGCTTAAGATATACAAAAGAATGTAATGAAATGTTGACAGGTTTTGTTGAAGCTGACTGGCCGAGCGACAGTACAGACAGAAAGTCATATACTGGCTACTGCTTTACGATGTTTGGGTCTGCTATTTCTTGGCAAAGTAGAAAGCAGAAGACAGTCTCTTTATCCAGTACTGAAGCAGAGTACGTAGCTCTCTCAGACGTATCTAGAGAAGCTGTTTACTTAAGAAATTTACTTTATGATATCACTAAACAATTTTATATGATATCTATATATTGTGATAAGCAAAGTGTATTAAAACTTGCAACAAATCATCAGTCGCATAATAGAACTAAACATATAGATAGATGTTCGTCACCACTACATAAGAGATGTTGTTAAAAACCAAATGGTTTCACTTAAATATGTATCAACTGGCGAAATGCCTGCTGATTTGTTGACAAAGGGCCTTACGCCAACGAAGCATTACAAATTTATGAAAATGTTAGGAGTTACACCAATATAAAATAAAACTATTGTATTTAACGCCAAACATTGCAGCTATTTTGATAAGTGGGGGTGTTAATTTATTTTTAAATCTGGCAATATCAAAATAACTCATTTGTATTAAATAACCACACGTATATATATATATATACTAATTAATAAAAAGTCACTTGAAGTACGACTGTCAAAGCAGATTCACTTGTTCTAATTAATAAATTTTACTCATTGGAAAAACTACAGGCCAGTTAACACCGCTCCCAGAACTACTACGGGGATGTCTTCTTATGGCCACACAACACAATTTACACAGTGAGACGTGAGTATTAGGCATAAGGGAGAGAAATGAAATGCTAACAAACAGTTTCTGCTGAATACCCAGAAAACTGTGCCACCCAACAGACATGTGATTGAAGAGGTCCCCGCCTCGCAGGGACTTTAGAAGTCATATCCGCCAGCATTATGAGTAAATACGACACTTGAGAACTCAGCCATATAAACAAGAAGAGCACAATACGGTCCTCAAAGATGCAAAACGCATCGGACCTTTATGCCACGAATTCCCCGGCGAACCCTGTTCTTAAAGCCAAATACCATTTAACTCGCAGTAGAGGAAAGCAACATCCCCAGGGAGATGCGCGTCACTATAGCTTAACATCGATCTGGATACTGTTACAGGTTAAACTCCTACCTCCCCAGAATCAACCCCGACGAACATAATGTATGTCCTGCTTGTAACGTGTCCCCACATGACACCAACCATATTTTCAATTGCAAAGTGGAACCAACTGATCTAGCACCCCTTTCGCTCTATTCCACCCGTGTTGAAACTGCAATTTTCCTTGGACTCTCCCGCCAGAGGATATTGTTGACAATTTGTGAGTGCTGTACTATTAGATGGAGTGAAGCACTGCTACAACAACAAGACCTGTCAGAATCTTGGTGATTTGTAATAGGTAGAGTTCTTTGAAATTTTGCAGCCCCGACCCTTTCTGCTTGATGATCTATGCACTCGTATATCCTTTTGATTCCTCCCAACGGATTGCGACGTCTATCTCGATTCAGCAAGTGTTGCACCCTCGTTTGGGAACACATCGCCCTTTCGTTACCCTCGTCCCTTTAGGACCGGGATTTATAGTCGTCCTGAGGCGCAGTTTTTCCAATTGCATCTTTGCATTACGGAGCACTTATTAATGAAGTGCTTGAACCCACGCCTTCCTGCTTGGTCGATCATGTCCACCTCTCGCCTTCGCTTAATTTCGGCCCAGTCTGAATTGGGATGTCTACGGAGCACAGCTTCAAGGATGTGCCCTGTTTAGCTAGTTCAGTCCGCTTTTTCATTCCCATCTATTCCCTAGTGCCCTGGACCCATATAGATGTATCTCCTCCTTGTCCCGATTCTCTCCAGGGACTGCTTACACTCGCATTTAGATCTGTGATATGCGAGATTATGCCTTATTGCTGCGTTGAATGTCATATAAAGGTTAACACGATTGCAGCTTGGCTCTTTCTCTTCCAGGTTTCTACTGCTTTGGTTACGGCTACTATTTCCGCTTGGAAACGCTACAGTAATCCGCAGTCTGTAGGATCTGCTTTATTTCCGGATGCAGCGCAGTATACCAGCAGACCCTACGCCTTCACTACTTGGACCATCTGTGGACACCATGTATCGCTTCGTTTC
This sequence comes from Eurosta solidaginis, assembly GCA_029619165.1. Taxonomy (NCBI): domain Eukaryota; kingdom Metazoa; phylum Arthropoda; class Insecta; order Diptera; family Tephritidae; genus Eurosta; species Eurosta solidaginis. Next base: position 6,233 of record JARSSU010005062.1, read on the forward strand.
GCACATATGAGGCACCTTTGCGCCAACCGTCAACCTCTATGTGTGGCCTTAAGATCGCCCTCCGAAGTAAGTGGTAAAACTGGAGAAAATGATCCGGTTTCAAGATAAGCTCTTGAGCAAGTTATATCATCATATGGATATCGGATCATTTTTTAATGTACTCATGCATATAAAGCACCATAGGAAAGAGCACTATGTAATCTTCGTATTATATTCAGTTAAACTATCAGGGTTCGCGCCTTACTCATTTTAATAATTCTCTGAGGTGACATAAGTCCATGGCCTAACGTCAATTGACTTTATGGCCATTCCAAATGGCTACAAAGTTAATTGGATTTATCACCATAAGAAATGGTCACAACGTCAGATTTCAAAATCGCTTACAATGTCACGATATTGACTTTTCAAAATGGTCATAAGTCAACTTCTTTTTTTCTCAAGTGGCCATAAGGTCCATTCATTTGATTTCACACCTTTGAATTACAGTTAGAATAATACAGCTAATAATAAAATTACCCTACGTTTTTATTTTTTCGCTATATTTTTGTTTAGTCGTATGAAAGTAGATTCTTTTTATTTAAAATTTTTGAATACGGTGCTTCTTTTCCCTATAGTTTGATCTCATCCTAGTGAAAAATCGAAATAAAAACACTGGCCCAATGAGATCCCCTGTGGGATAAGAAGAACTTATTTGTATTCTGGTTCCATAAGCTGGTGAATATTCCTTCGAAATAAGGCAAGTTATCAACTTAACGTCTATCCATTTTGCGAAAGTTTTGTTTGTGCCGTAGCATATATGCTACTTTTCCCCCAAGCGGTCATAAGGTCAAACAGAAATTACATATATACCCAAAAATTCAAATCAAGAAAGGTCATAAAGTCAATTGACCGTATGAACATTTAAGTGATTTATGGCCGTTTTTGGTGACGTACCGCCACTTGCCCTTATGGCCGCTGACCTTATGTCACCCCACGCACCCTTTTATTGCAATCAGACTTGGCACAGATTCTGAAAACTTTTTGTTCTACTAAAATTAATAGAAATATTTTAAATAAATCAAAATCATTAAGTCGTTAAGTATGTTTTTAAGAGAACAAGTAAAGAAGGCTAAGTTCGGGTGTAACTGATTATTACATACTCAGCTGAGAGCTTTGGAGACAAAATAAGGGAAAATCACCATGTAGGAAAATGAACCTAGGGTAACCCTGGAATGTGTTTGTATGACATGGGTATCAAATGAAAGGTGTTAATGAGGGTTTTAAAAGGGAGTGGCCCTTAGTTGTATATGTAAAGGCGTTTTCATATGTCGGGTACCGCTAATTTATTTATATATGTAATACCACGAACAGTATTCCTGCCATGATTCCAAGGGCCTTTGATTTCGCCTTGCAGAACTTTTTCATTTTCTTCTACTTAATATGGTAGGTGTCACATCCATTTCACAAAGTTTTTTCTAAAGTTATATTTTGCTTCAATAAACCAATCCAATTACCATGTTTCAACCCTTTTTTCGTATTTGGTATAGAATTATCGCATTTTTTTCATTTTTCGTAATTTTCGATATCGAAAAAGTGGGCGTGGTCATAGTCGGATTTCGGCCATTTTTTTACCAAGATAAAGTGAGTTTCAGATAAGTACGTGAACTAGGTTTAGTAAAAGATATATCGATTTTTGCTCAAGTTATCGTGTTAAGGGCCGAGCGGAAGGGCAGACGGTCGACTGTGTATAAAAACTGGGCGTGGCTTCAACCGATTTCGCCCATTTTCACAGAAAACAGTTATCGTCACAGAATCTATGCCCCTACCAAATTTCACAAGGATTGGTAAATTTTTGTTCGACTTATGGCATTAAAAGTATTCTGGACAAATTAAATAAAAAAGGGCGGAGCCGCCTATTTTGAAATTTTCTTTTATTTTTGTATTTTGTTGCACTGTATCATTACTGGAGTTGAATGTTCACAAAATTTACTTATATACTGTAAAGATATTCAAATTTTTGTTAAAATTTGACTTAAACATTTTTTTTAAAAGTGAGCGTGTTCTTCATCTGATTTTGCTAATTTTTATTTAGCACATAAAATAGTAAAGTAGTAACGTTCCTGCCAAATTTGCATCATGATACCTTCAACGACTGTCAATTACAGCTTTCAAAACTTTTAAATTACCTTGTTTTAAAAGTGGGCGGTGCCACGCCCATTGTCCAAAATTTTACTAATTTTCTATTCCGCGTCATAAGGTTCGGAAAAGTGGGCGTGGTTATAGTCCGATATCGTTCATTTGAAATAGCGATCTGAGATAAGTGCCCAGGAGCCTACATACCAAATTTCATCAAGATACCTCAAAATTTACTCAAGTTATCGTGTTAACGGACAGACGGACGGACGGACATGCCTCGATCAAATTTTTTTTGATACTGATGATTTTGATTATGGAAGTCTATATCTATCTCGATTCCTTTATACCTGTACAATAGGGCGGGTCGATTAAAAATCGCTCATTGCTCTGTGAAATCGTATTCTAGGGATCAAAATAAGAAACTTTGCCGAAGGAACCATACCTCTAAAACGAATTCTGATGTCCCCCCCTTTGGGTCGACTTTGGGTAGGGGCAATTTCAATTCTACCTGCTGTGTCTTGTGGTGGCTTAAAAAAAACAACACAAGAAATTTTACGATCTGCAATTGTTTCACAGTGATACCTTCATTTTTTAAAACGGTTGAATTAAAAAACCCGCACAACTATGTTTACGACATGCAAATGCATCACAGTGATGCCTTGGTTTTAAAGGGGGTTAATTTCTTTTCTATTACTAAGTTAAATTCATTTTTTCATTTACATATGTTCTGACTAAATAAATTTCTAAAGAGAAAAATAAACTCCAAAAAGAAAAAACATAAGCATTTGGGATTTTTCAAAATTTGCCCCTACGACCCAGAGGGGGGACATCAGAATTCGTTTTAGAGGTATGGTTCCTTCGGCAAAGTTTCTTATTTTGATCCCTAGAATATGATTTTCACGGAGCAATGGGCGATTTTTTTGCCTCCCCACAAATCGGCCCGGCCTACTGTACAACCAACCGTTATCCAATCAAAGTTAATATACTCTGTGTGCAAATCACGCTGAGTATAAAAGCCCCACAGTGTCAGTCCAACGACAAACTGAATATAAACAGAAAACAATTTAACAATAACAAAACAACAGAACACAACAATAACATATGTCAACAACGGCAACAACAATATGTTAGCTACACATGTAGTATATAACAACTATGCGCCACTGAGATTTCACACTATTCCGACGCATATTCTGTATGATCTGTAATCGAACGAACCAAAAAAGGCACTGCGCTTGCCGCATTCCATTTAAAGAGTTAATCGTGCTTGTGGTATGTGCTAGCAACGCCATGGCATGAGGTGTTAAATGCTGGTATACCACCAACAATATGTTGCAACAACATTTAGAACATTGGCATTACAATTAAAGAAAGAGCAGGGTAACGACAAAAAAAACTCATACAAGGTGGCCCAAAAGACATCGAGTCGAATCAGAATTTATTATTTACGATTCAGCCAAGAGACAACTCGGTTGGGTGACCACATCGCAGTCTAATAGGGGTCACATTCACCTACGGAGTGTTCTAACAGTCTAGTCTGTCCTTGGCATTATTTCATCACTTTCCGTGAGACACGTCTTTGCATGGTCACTGTGGACAGGCTTATTTCCCAGAACTATTAGCGAACGCAGGCCTAAAATTGCTCCACTATCTATCATCTTGAAGACAAGAAGGGCAGTTACGACAACACTTACATTTCTCATAAGCCTCATACATGTACCGACCGAAGTAAGCGCAGATGACCTAAAAATGCTCTGCAATCTCATCCTCCATAAAGCAAGAAGGGCAGTAAAGAAAACACAATCTTTTCTAACTCAAAGATGCCCAGAAGTTGCTCAACCGTTTCAATGAAATTCCGCTTCAACTTATATTCAAGAGTAGGAAGTTCTTAAATTATGTATGTATGAGCTCCTCCATAGACTTTAGATCTTTAAAATAGCACCTAAAGTCATACCAGTGGTTTCAATTGGACTCTATAGCATTTTTATTGCAGAGAACTCTTACAAATCCATTCCAAAGATTAACAAGATCTCTAAATTGCTCTAATTTAGGAATACTGGCTATGTGGCGCTTCTAAAGAACACTATTGAAGTTATTCTCTCGTATTGGGACACCGAAAATTATACACCGCTACTATGTAGAGAACTATTTGAGCCGGACTTTATTTCTCATGGAGGCCAGAAACCAAATGTGTATTGAGATCGTCAGAAATTTTCTACTTCCATACTTAAAGAACTCATGGGTACTTGTCCTCAGAAGGGCAAATGTTCAAACAAAATAGCCCGATTCTCAGCGCGTGGCAGTTCGGTGCAGAGTTTACAATAAAAATAAATGTTAGGCGCGATAACCTCCGAAGAGATTTTAGGCCGAGCTTTTCTTCCAATTTGTGTCGTGCTCCTTTTTAATTTTTCCTACAAATTGGCGGGACGGGACCTACTCGTACTCCGAACGGCATTCTACAAGGAGTTTTCACTGGGAGCTTTTCATGGCAGAAATACACTCGAAGTGCGAAGTAAACACTGCAGTGGGGCGACCCCGCTTAGAAAAATTTTCTTCTAATTGAAAAATCTTGTTTCTAAAATTTTGATGTTGCTTTGCCTGGGGCGTGAACCCAGAATCTTCGGTGTGGTAGGCGGAGCACGCTGCCATCACCACCACGGTGACCGCCAGTCGTGCAGAATTTAGATGGACTAAAATAATTTATATTACTATAACCCCCTTCAGCTTAAACATTATGGAAATGGCTCTTTGGTTTAAAATAGGCAACATCAGTGCTACCCCTTTTTCGAATTCTTTCTGATGTTGTCGAAGCGAACGAATACCGTATGGTTTTGTGTGAGCGGTATATGCTCTCTATTAACTTTCCCAGAAGCCACTTTAGCGATGACCAGGGAGGTTCGATTGCCGGATGCTGGTGTCGGCCATGTGATTAATTCACTGTCTTCTTCCAATTTGCGTCGTACTCCTCCTGATTTTCCCTACATTTTCGCCGGACGGGACCGAGTTTGCAGTTTGGCAGCTGGAAAAAGCTGTATCCGTGGACCTGAAGCTCTGTAGGTGTGTGGACTGGGATGCAGAAGTATTATATTGATGCATTCGATCTAGTATCGTAGAAATTCGTCTTTTATATTGGCCTTCAGGACAAAAGAGGTTGGACCTCGCTGGCCTTAGAATTAACTTTTTATTGTTTTTTTTTCTAACTTCGCATTATGTATATGTAGGCCAACGTCATGCTGATGCCCTGCAGCAGCAGCGTTGGTGTTTCCCATCCACAAAACTGGATTACTGCAGCAAAAGAAGAGGAGACCAAGGAAAGAGTCCTTTAAATCTTGGGTCTCCAAAAATTTGAAGTGATAGACTTTTCGCATACGCAATGAGATCACAATTGTACTATGGAATGCAGACCTCTGCATTAAAATCGCTGTCATCATTACGGGAAACTGGTCGCTAGATAAACATGCGGTAGAATGGGAATCCGCTGCAAATAACAGCTCCATAGTTTGCTGTAAAAATGCCACGCCATTTAGGAGCCAATGTTCCAACTCTGAGTGACATAACTCAAGGTAGTTGCAAAATCTGTGTATAGTGCATCAGCAAATTGATGACCCCGGGTTTCTATTCACTAGAGGAGTACAGAAAATTACTAACCAACCATGTAATGATTAGGCCAAAGATCCTTCTTTAGAAAGATCTAATTTTTGATGAAAATTCAAACTCGGTCTCATAAGCTGCATCTATATATCTCAACAAACCTTGAGCCCATTTTTACAGGACTTAAAATTTTTTATCAGCAATCATTCCAAAGTAGAAACATCCTGAAGCACCTTGTATATTTCCGAATTGCCCTAGAAGCGTGTGAGCGTTTAGCTATTTTAGAAAATTACGCCAATGAATTACCTACGCTTGAAAAAACTTTCACAAGATTCACATAACTTAAAATCCCCCAAAGGATAAGTGGACTACCAAATAGTTTTGTGTATGACTTATCGTACACACATACTCGCATACCAGCAAAAAAAAACAAGAAAAAAAGCCGCGATGCGCCAGGCTACGCTTGCGCTTACCTGGAACTTTAATGCATTAAAGTTCCAATTACATTTGATATGAAAAATTCCAAAACGATCTTCACGATGTGTCGTCCAATACTAATCCCTGCACTGCCTTCCTTACTTGCACCACATACAAGCCGTCCCATAAACAATCTGACGAGCTCATCTGATATCTAAAATGCAAGGAAGCTTAATGGGTTGACTACTTCAAACTAGCAAAGGTACAGAGTTGCTTCGCAGCTTACAACTTGGAGTCCTAAAAATGTGAACTTGATGTGGCACTGACAGTTTTCACATTTCAAATTACCTGACAATTATAGTTTCTTATTTTTTTATGTGGTAACAATATTGGCGCAACTAAACGATGACGATATGAGGCGCTATAAATACAAATACGCATGTAGGTTTATAATAGAGATTGGCGTGTTAACAAATTACAACAGTGTGTTTTTGGTACGAACTCGAGTCGAACTGGAACGGATGATCAGCTCAGAGGCAAACTGAGGGGATTATACTTTACTGATTTGTTGGTTGACGTGGCAATGTTGATAACTCAGAATAGACGAATATAACCAAAAACGTTCTCCCGCGGATTTATGATCCTGTCCGTGATGTCGACGGCGAATATCGAAGGAGTTATAGCGATGTGCTGTATGAACTTTACGCAGATATGACAATAGTGCAACGAATAAAAATTCAAAGCTTTCGCTGGCTAGGTCATGTCATTAGAATGAAGGCAGACGTCACGGCCAAGAAAGTATTTCAGTTTGGTAGCAGAGGAAGGGTGACCTCCACTGAGTTGGAGGACGCACTGGTGGAGGAAGACTTGATCTCCCTTGGTGCACCCAACTGGCGCTAGTGGTCGCGAAACAGGGATGACTTCCGTGACTTGTTACGAAACGGCCAAAATCGCTTTGGCGGTTGAGCGCCAATTAATGATTGTGATCTAGACCGTTTAGATTAAGTAGTTGCTTAGCTTCCCATATGTATGCTCACTACAGGTTCCCAGCTCCCCTAACCTGAGGGCACTCTGGGATTCCGTGCGTCGATAAAGAGATAGTTGGTTAGAAGGAACCTCTGTTAGGGATAGTTTAAACGCCCCCGTTCCCGCAATACATACAACTCTTTCACCTAGCAAGCTGGCATATTGTTCGCCTAGACCGCTTTCTATGAATCCTTACTTAAATATCGTAAGTTCCGCCCTTTTGGTCGTTTCTTCTATACAATTTTTGATTTCATACTCAATTTCAATTCCTCGCTGATCAAATCTAACACGTTCCAGGGGTCAAATAACACATTCTTAGGATCGTTTTCCTCTTTTTCCGATATCTTGTTCTATCACCCAGCATAGACATCTCTGGACTAAGAGTCGACTTCTAGCCCCGAAGTTTGAGAGATTATCTGGAATAAGGGTATTCCTTTGCGGGATATGAAACTGGTACGTTCCGGTACTAGCCCGATTTTTTCGAGGTTTGTTTATTTTAGTCATAGGCATAGCGTACAGTACTATAGAACTGTTAACTTGCTTCATGTTGTTGTTGTTGTTGTAGCAATGCTTCACCCCACCTAATAGCTGCGACCGATCACAAATTGTCATCAATATCCTCTAACCGCAGTCCAAGGAAACTTGCTGCTTCAACAGGGGTGGACCATAATGAAAGGTGTGTTAGAGGCCTTGGTTCCACATTACAATTAAAGAGATTGTGGGGACACATTGCAAGCGGGACATACATTTTGTATGTCGGGGTTGATTCTGGATATGTAAGAGTTTAACCTGTTACTATATCCAGAACGAAGTTGAGCTAGAATGACTCTCGTTTCCCTGGGGAGTATGCGTTCCCCTTCCGCAAGTTTTGGGTACTGTTCGTTGAATACTGGATTCACCGGGCAATTCCTGGCATAAAGGTCCGACGCCTGTTTGTGGAGTTCACCAAGGACCTGCTTGTGTTTTTTTGCTTCATACGGCTGAGCTCTCAGGTGCCTCAAAATGCTTACGGAGATGACTCCTTAAGTCCCAAGGCGGTGTTGCCTCATCAATCAGATGTCTGTTGGGATGCCCAGGTTTCTGCGGAAAGCACGCTCCCCTTGGCGAGCATCAGTCGGGATAGGGAGGGCAGCAAAGCGGTTGTCTGTAAAGGATTTGTATTATTCCCACTTTCCTTTTTAAAGTTTATGAAAGTGAATTTTTCTGTGACACTGAAGTCGGCGGTAAGCTCGAGCGAAATAAGTATAGGCAGGTGGTTAGATACCAATGTTACCATCGCTGCCAGTTGACGCAGTTTACGAGTCCTGCGCTCACGATCGATATATCCGGCGAACTGTGACAGCTTCCTACCATACGTTTATTGTGCAGAACGTCGTTCTTCTATTTGATCCGCCAACATCTCACCTCTACTGTCCGCCCGCAAGTTTGAATGCCATAGATCGTGATGGGCATTGAAATCGCCTAAGATAATGCGATTGTTGCCAGTGAGTAAGGCGCTGATACTAGGGCGGTATCCACTGGGGCAACAGGTGGCAGGAGGGATGTAGATGTTGATGATTTCTAGGTTTGCATCGCCTGACCAGATAGATAAGCCTTGACGTTCTAAGAACCTGTCCCTGCGGCCGATGTCGGGATCAAATGTATGAAATTGCACAGAGTGATGTATGATAAACGCGAGGCCGCCTCCATTTCCGCTCTCGCGATCTTTTCTGTGCAGAGCAGATCTTGCTGTTAGTTTAGTCTCTTGAATCGCAGCAATGCGGATGTTGTGCCGCTTCATGAAATGGACTATCTCCGTGATCTTCCCAAATAATCCATTGCAGTTTAACTGCAGAAGTCTGAAGTGCAAGGGGGGAGACGTCGTCACGCGTGGGTTGTTGAAGGCTAGGACGCAACTGCTGTTGTGGCCCTGGGACTGGACGTCCTTGGGTAAGCATTGGAGTACCCGGTGCATTTGGGTATGCGGCCTGGCAACATGGCGCAGGCGTAGACTACGGGACGCCCTAGGGCGTGAACTGCAAGGAGCCACACAAGATTAATAGAAGTTACGTGGACGTCTGGTTTTGGGATCTAGCCCAGAACAACCTGTCCGATGCAACCATCCGTTACACGAGACACGCTGACAAGAGTATGACCCTCCTAAAATGATTGGGTTCGATACCTTCCCGGGGCAAGAGAATATGGGGCAGTCCTGCTGCCAGGGGCTGCTGGGAGAATGACAATTTGTGGGATGGACGCAACAAATTAAATGGGGTTACACTGAAATGACAGTCCTTGGTCGGGAAAAATCCCGAATCGCTCCGGTACATCGAACCGACTTGCCTTGGGAAGCGTAGTACAACAGTGTGTTTTTGGTACGAACTCGAGTCGGACTGGAATGGATGATCAGCTCAGAGGCAATCTGAGGGGATCATGCTTGACTCATTTGTTGGTTGACGTGGCAATGTAGATACCTCAAAATAGACGAATATAACCAAAAAGTTCTCCCGCGGATTTATGACCCTGTCCGTGATGTCGACGGCGAGTATCGAAGGAGGTATAGCGATGTGCTATATGAGCTTTACGCAGCTATGACAATAGTGCAGCGAATAAAAACCCCAAGCCTTCGCTGGCTAGGTCATGTCATGAGAATGAAGGCAGACGCCCCGGCCAAGAAAATATTTCAGTTTGGATGCAAAGGAAGGGGAGACCTCCACTGAGTTGGGGACGCGCAGGTGGAGGAAGACTTCATCTCCCTTGGTGCACCCAATTGGCGCTAGTTGTCGCAAAACAGGGATGACTGACGTGACTTGTTACGAAACGGCCAAAATCGCTTTGGCGGTTGAGCGCCAATTAATCATTGTGATCCAGACCGTTTAGATTAAGTAGTTGCTTAGCTTCCCATATGTATGCTCACTACAGGTTCCCAGCTCCGCTAACCTGAGGGCACTCTGGGAGCCTCTGTTAGGGATAGTTTAAACGCCCCCGTTCCCGCAATACATGCAACTCTTTCACTTAGCAAGCTGGACATATTGTTCGCCTAGACCGCTTTCTATGAATCCTTACTTAAATATCGTAAGTAGCGCCCTTTTGGTAGTATAGAAGACACTTTTCGATCTCATACCCAATTTCAATCCCTCGCTGATCAAACTTACACGTTCCAGGGGTCAAGTAACACATTCTTAGGATCGTTATCCTATTTTTCCGATATCTTGTTCTATCAGTCTTCTTAGTGCTGTGTGTCTCAACCCAGCATAAACATCTCTGGACTAAGATTCAAATTCTAGCCCCGAATTTGGGGAGTGTCTGGAATGAGGGTAGTCCTTTGCGGGATATGAATCTGGTACGTTCCGGTGCTAGCCCGATTCTTTCGAGGTTTGTTTATTTTAGTCATAGGCATAGCGTACAATACAGAGAAAACAAATATTAAAATGTTCAATACTTAATTTTTGCATTTCACGATGCACGGCAATTTAAGAAAGCAGTACGAGCCAAAAAAAAACCCCAGCGGGTTAGGGGGTTAGAATATACCCGCGGTAGGTATGCCTGTCGTAAGAGGCGACTAAAAGACCGGACTCAAGTGGTTTTTGTACCGCAGCCCTTTCAGTTTGCCAGCGCAATACATAGCTTCTCCAAACCCAACTGTCAACCACACCTCTCCGTGGCGAATCCTGTTTCATTAACAGCCGAGGCTCTGGCGACCCCGAACTCCTCATGGATCTAGGGGGTGGGAGGGCGGTATGGCCTAGAAGGTCGCATGTGGATATAACAAATCGTTCCCGAGATGGTCGGGCTTGGTACCGGAACGTACCGGATCTGCATCCGGCAAAGGACCAACAACTCGATAACACTCCGCAAAGCCTTCGGGGAGTGTCCTTATCGCTACAAAAACAACAACAACAGCAACAGCCAAAATAAAAATTTTACACCTGAATATTCTAGCCTCACACAGTTATCAGGACAGACAAAACCAACGAAAGCTTTCTGCAGCTACTAAGATATTGACTAAATCTGCAACTAATCTAGATCTTTATGGCGTTAAGACCGGTGGTGGCTTTTTGCATTTCATGGAATCTGATGTGTACCTTAAATTCGAAGTAATGTAGTAACGCAGTGTAGTTCTTTCCGAACACGGTTGAAATTGGTCAATATGATTATCCTTTGTTTTCCGGCTGCATTAATTTCACTAGGAAGCACACTTTTGTTATTATTTTTTCAGCCACCACTGACTCTCTTGATATGTCAGGAATAAAGAGGGGAAGAAATCAAAGAGTTGTGCCGTATTATGCGATCTCAAGGGCCAAGTATTTTGGTTGAGTTCATTTGATCCAGCGAAAACTTGTTCTCTTCTATGTTCGTAAATAAAAAGAATCAATTTTTTACAATACTTGCTACATAGCATATTTATTTATGTGATAATTCCCTTTCTCATATTAAAAATTAAACAAATATTTTTTCTTCGTTTATCAAACTACATACATACATGTCATATAAGGCGTTATTTACCAAAATTTAAATAAACTTATTAATATTATTTTTATTATATACTTACATTTACTTTTCCACTAAATAATGTATGTATGTATATAATAAGCAAATAGAAAACAATTAGCATAACGAGATAACAGTTAAATGCCTATAGGTTAGACTGTTACACAAATTACGTGGGTACTAATTTGAATATAATAAATTTTCCAATTCTTTTAGGTCCCGTTTTTCAGTGCGAGTTTAAGTTAACTAGAGCTGGGGGTTTTTTCCCGACCAAGAGCTTTCATTTCTGTGTAAACCCCTTTGACTTGTTAAATTTAACTGTAGTTTAAGCTCGCATAGAAAACCGGGACTTAGATATACAAAATTATGAAGGATTTAACAAAAGCGCAACACTTCCAAATATTCCTTTATTTGCTAAACCGTTCAGCAGCATTTCAATTTGGCATAAATTCTGCCGCCTTTGCCTTGTCGTTCCTAACTTAAAACTGGGGTTTGTATTTCACGCCCCAATGCAGATAGCTCTTTGAGAAATAGTTTTGCATTGCTCAATGTAGATGAACCATAAATAATGCGTTTATTTACATTTGCAGATTGTTTTTGTTTTATATAATCAACTAAATTTTGATATTCAATATAATTGCCGCCGCCCACAATAAATACAACTGCATCTTGGAATGGTGCCCGATTTTTAGGCAAAACATCACCGCCTTTTAAAAGTTTCGGATCTAAATAGAGATAGTCATCTGTTTCAGAATTACTGCGACATTCCATCACCTGCTCGGTTAGCTTTGTTACTGGAAGACTCTAAAAATGAATTAGAATACACGTGATAAGCAAGCCTTTTCCACATCTTATTTAATTAATAACTTACGTGCCGCTTGACTACCAAATTTTTAACACCCTCCATTACAAATGACGAACCCTGTGATACTAGCTTGGAAAACATAGATACTGTGCGCGTGCCGCCACCTTCATATTGTACGGCCTGATTCAATGCTGGCGTACGATTAACTATACCCTTCCAACGTTGCACATATGGCAGTGCTGCTAGATCACAACCCGCTTCTTGCAGTGCTTCTTTCATACGTTCGAATTCGTATTCGGGCACATTTTGTGCACAAATATAGTAGATTATATATAAACGCAATTTATCTTCAGGCAAACCAAATTCAGGATCTTTTAACAATTCAAGTAATGGACGATCAAGTGCTTGTTTTGACATAATTTTTTCTTCCAACTCGAAAAAGGAATCTAAGCGGCGCGCTTTTATATAATTCAATATAGCTGTAGCGATTTTTGTATGCATATCTATAAGACGTTTCTTTTCCATTAACTGCGGCAATGAATTGACAGCATTTGTTAAACGAGCAGTGGTATCATTGACTATGGCAAAAGCCACCTCATTTTCGCCATCAATGCCCATCGAGGTTTTAAGGCGTTTAATTTCATCTTCTGAATTGCGATAAGACTCGAGCTCTTCTTGTATCGCTTCGGCAACTGTAGGAAAAGGGCTGCCTTTGTGTGTCATCCAAAAACGATCGTTGCGATCGAGATCACATGCTTTTGGTTTCTTGCGTGTACCTAGGGAAATATAAAATATTAATTTAATAATTTGGGAAAAATTTAAACAACGTGACATCCGGACGGACAAGGCGACAGCTGTTTCGATTATACCTTGTAAATCTCTTCAAAGCCTTTTTTCCCGGGAGTGGGAGTCGAACTCGCACTCCTACGATAGTTGAAATGGTTATAAACGCATTCATACCATTTCAACTATCGTAGGAGTGCGAGTTCGACTCCCACTCCCGGGAAAAAAGGCTTTGAAGAGATTTACAAGGTATAATCGAAACAGCTGTCGCCTTGTCCGTCCTGATGTCACGTTGTTTAAATTTTTCCCAAATTATTAAATAAATTATAAAATTAAAAAATTGCTTCAAATAAATGTTTTCATACATTTGAAAAAAAGCAATATGGGCAATCCCCGATTATTAAAATAAAATATTAATATTTTCAATTGGAAGTACGAATATATCACACTCACCTGTGTTCGTTGCGCCGTCATCATCAACATACACCAAGTTCAATCCTAACTCTAATACATCATGCACTAACGCCTGATACGACCATGTGTGATGTAGGGGTGTTGCTAAATCTATATTTCTATCCAAAAGCAACAATACAGGACGTTGAAAACTGAATACACCACCAGCTTGTGTTGCGTCCATATGAAAAAGATTTGAGCGGGAATCCCATAGATTTTCACGCAATTTTTTTTCCAATTTGCGTGCTACCATTTCCGCAGCACTATTGCGTGGGACAACGTATAATGGGCACATTACCCAATGTGACAAATACAGAAAATAATGAGTCAACTATGGAATCCATAAGTGCCTCCATTTCATCGTCACGCGTATTTGCGCGATTTATAGAATAATAGGATAATTGTTCACTCTTTTGATGTTTCAATATAAAAAAATCATCTTCTAAACTTATGAAGTTTACATATTGATCGTAAACACGATGAATATTGGCAACACAACCAGCTTGGATTGCTGCAGCAGCTAAATCTTCGATTTTTTGCCGCGATATGGGCGCTAAAAAGTTGAGATGATAAACATCGTATAGGCCATTGCCAAAATCTTGTTGTATACGATCTAAGTTCTCTTCGGTAGGTAAACAAAAATAAATGGTAGGCACATCTGGTATGGAATCGCGGTCGGAATGTAGTTGTCTAGAACATGAAAAAATATATTTTAAAATCCTGTGATGGTTCAATAGAAAGCTTTTCATACTCACACATGTAAGGTTATGCCCAGTTCGCGAAGTTCCTTAACAGAAATAATGGGCGATATAATATCCTGCCCCACCCGATCGAAGATGAGTATTTTCCATACTGGTTCTGCCGCTAACGCTTTCGGTTGTTGCGCATTTAAGTTGAGCATTTGCTTTATAGCGTCTACAGGAGAAATTCAATAAATTAAAAAAACATTTATTTAATTCGTGGATTATTATTTTTATTATATTTTTTTCGCAATATCTTGTCAATGCATTGCCAGCAGCAGCAATGCAACGAAATACGCTGTGATTTGCTTTTGTTTATTGTTGGAACACTCACTTATTTGTCTATCACGCAGCGTTAACATATTGCGATGAAAATAATTTGTTATAAATAATTAAAACAAAATAAACGTTTATTTAATAACAATTTCTATTTTTCAACCAAATGTTTTTCTACAAATTGGATTTTCACATATTTGGCACAGCTGTGAGCTGTCAAAATGACTATACCACGTATTCATTCTAACAAAACGACTCGGTTGCATCGGGAATGGAGGTATTCTAAAAGTGTTCAACTTTATAAAAAGAACCTAATTAGGTACGTATTGAAAACAAAGAGGATACATACAGCATACAGATGGGAATAGTTTTTGAAACCCATCGTTCCCACAGAAGCGTTTATTTTCCATTGTATTTATAAAATATATATTTTAATTGCAAGACCAGCTCAACTCATTGCAGCACTGCGCAATATTCATTTTTCAACTAGCGTAACAAATGAAAAGTGTGTTCTAATTGTACAAAAAATTATTATTTATTATTGAATTTATGTGAATTCCTGTTACAAGCTAGAGATGGTCCTTGCGCCTTCGATAATAACATTTTTAAGCAATAGTTATTGATGTTATATTACCAGGAACCACAGGTAAACTGTGTAAGATTCACTACACACGAAGAAAAAAGCATGTGCAATATTTGCAGACATGCGTAAATATCAAAATCGTTTTGATTTTAGCGCAGTTCTCTGCGCAAATAGCGCAACCAGTGCACACACCGGGCAAATCCTTGTGCAAATTGGTAATTGGCACAAGGATAGTTGAGCCGTGTAACTGGCGTATTAGCATAGACTTGACTTGACTTGGCGTAAACTTGGCAACTTAGCCACGATTATACTCCACTTAGCGCATACAATCTGGCATCATAACCAATAAATTTCAATTTGTATGACAAAATGTCAAAATGAAATGGAAACAAACAAATGGCATCTCAAAATATAAACGTCGCTTAGAACTTACATAGAAAATCAAAGTTCAACAGATTTCTAAGTCAAGTTAAGCGTTGCTAAGTTTTGCGTAATCAGTAACATGCAATGTTCATTTAACAGAACTGTAAGTGACAGTTCTCAAGTCAAGTCAAGTCTATGCTAAGCATCCGTAATGGAGCCTTTATGCTGGCTGGCAACGGTCAAAAAATGCTGTTGGTAACCATAGAAACCAAGCTTGTTGTCGGATTCGCGTTGATGAAAATCAAAATTTTTAGTTTTTTTCGCTTGACAGCTGGTCTATTTAATCGTGGCCAACGTGATTGACATGCATTAAAGTGCGTGCACACTAAGCGGCGCGACACATGGCGACACGTTCCACAAAATATTCGCGGCATTTTTGCCTAAAAGTCCGTGCACACTAGGCGACGCTACACATAACGATACGTTCCATAAGAATATATGCAAAGAATATTTTATCGGTACGTTTCGCGTCGCCTAGTGTGCACGGACTTTAAAAGTGCGTGCACATTAAGCGACGCGACACATTCCATAAAATATTCGCGGCATTTTTGCCTAAAAGTGCGTCCACACTAAGCGACGCGACACATAGCGACACGTTCCACAAAATATTCGCGGCATTTTTGCCTAAAGCATATATGACACTACTTTATTTTTGCTTGGATTCCAAGCTAAGAAAACTGACGAAACTTTATCGGAACTTCAAAACATAACAACAATTTCTATCATGAAAAAGCGAGACCAATATTCCCCAAAAATTAGTGAGTTTGACATGTTTTTGTTTATGTTTTACATTTTATTTTTACATTAACACTTTTAACAATAAAAACAATGCAAATAACACGCGAAAATTATTTCGGTCCCTAATAGTTCACTTTTTTCACAAGAAAGTTGAGTTTAATTGGGTTTTTATTTACTAAATTTTCAAACTAAAAACAAAATTTTCATGTGTCAGAAAAAAATAATGAAAAAGCGGCCGAATGTCCAAAAAAACCTATCGAAATACAAACTGGCTCGTTTGTTTTTAATGAACTAGATTGTATTTTCCTTGTATTTCGTTAGCTTTTTGAAATATAGTTTACACACTTACTCTAGTACTGAAGCCGTATTAGGAGGGAGTGCGACAAAAAATTTAAGATAAAATACAAGAAAAAATACACGAAAATAAAGTAGTGTCATATAGGTATAATTGGCCAACTTGGTCGTGTCGTGTCGTCCGACTGTCGCTAGGTGTGCACGTTCCATAAGAATACATGCAAAGAAAGTTTTGTCGGTACGTGTTGTTGTTGTTGTAGCGATTAGGTTACTCCCCGAAGGCTTTGGGGAGTGTTTTCGATGTGATGGTCCTTTGTCGGATGCAGATCCGATATGCTCCGGTAACACGGACACCATTAAGGTGCTGGCCCGACCATCTCGGGAACGATTATATGGCCACATTGACCTTCAGGCCATCCCTCCTCACACCCCCAACTTGTATTATTATTTAGTGAAATTTTTATTAATTTTTAATAAAACTGCTGTAGTTGCGAGTAAAAAAAATCATCATATCCGATGGCGGCATATTCACATCCGAACGCTACTGTTTCTCAATGCAAATGTTGATTGATGGCTTTTTATTTGATAGTCGCGGGGCAAGCGTAAAATACCCGACACGCACACATACAAAAATTCTGTCAACCTCGTTGTAAATCGCAGGATGCCTTTAGATCTGCATTCGATTTTGCTTGTAGGAATTCACAATATCAGCTGCAGCGGCAAATGTTTTTCTTGTACCAATTTTCAGAACACTTCCGCGCAAGTATAAAATACAAACCTGTGGCAGCATTCTACACTTACAGTGCACTTAAAACTGTAGCGAATTGACTTCGCTGTTTTGGAGACTTCGTTCTGTATTTTCGTTGCTGCTGTGGAAATTTGCTGTCAGTCTTTTAAAACATGGCGGATTAATAAGATGTATTTGTAAAATAATGCGCTAGTCGACTAATTAGAAATGTATAAAAATACATAGTAAAAATGTGTTTTAAGCGAATGAAATTATGTTTTCCAACATGTTCCAGCAGATAAGAAGAAACTGAACTAAATTACCGAAACGTCTGCAAAAAATAAAGCGATCAGAAAAAGCGGGGGTCTTGCACAAAAAACGTGGTTTCATATTTCACAGCGGTGGGTTCTAACCACAAAAAACGAAACTATTTTTCAGTGTGAAGGTGAAGACAAAATTTTGTGGAATTTGAGAAAATGCAATGCGCTGCTGAAATTCAAGAGCTTTGAGTGTAGAAATATACATATAAACGTGAAATTAAAGTCATGTCTACGGAGTACAGAAGGTGGTTACAAGAAGAATAGTGCAGAATTGCAAGTTGCCTATTTGTTTGGATGCAAGTTCGAATATAATTGCAAAAGAAAAATGTGTCTGACTGCAAGCAAAAATGGCGGCTACGGCCATTGCCAATTCTCCGTAGTGCCACGTATGCGGAATGGTGTTAAATTTAATTTAATATTGATACTATTTTTAAATCTGTTGCTGAATTCACGCAGTCAATTGCTGATCAACGTACAAAATCAAGTGGGTTGAGTTATACATACATATATATACTGCCTAGTTTATACATCAATATACAGAAATACGCACAATTGGTTAACATAAGTCTTACGATAGTATACATATGTAATTTTTATTTAATTGCGAACATGCGTTCATTTATTGGTTTGATACATCTAAGGTAGAAACATTTCTGGTGAGCGTAATTGACCATCATTCGGTGTCGAAGCAGGTTCTATCTTCATAAGTTCATTAATATAAATATGCGCAACACAAAGAATACATTTGTTCAGAAACAACTAGTCAACTCCAGCCATCGCATTTTAATAAACCACAGGCAAATACGAAAAATTACAAAACCCAGCTAGAGTTGGGTCGTTTCGTTCTGAACTTGGTCAATTGACCGGGTCTCTCAACTGAACAAGTGAACTAGATCTTTGATTTCGGTTCTATTTGTTCTTTTAGTTCGTTTTATCTAATGCTATTCTTTCTCTTCTCGGTCGCTAACGTTGTAAATTCATACATAAATACGCAGAAATTCACAGTGTGTCGATGCTGCCACTTACATGCCATCCTAATATAAACGCACGCAAGTCATTTTCTGTCAAAAATGTCTCATGCACATACAACTTTTATGAGAGCAATCCAAATTGAATTTGCGGCGTGAAAACCTCACTCGATTTCCAATTTTTGTTCTACGTGACATTTGGATTTAAGGTAAGGCCACATTAGGCTGCACTACGCAGCACTGCACTGCGCTACAAAATATTCTTTGCATGTATTCTTATGAGGCAATTCACACCTAGCGTCAGCAACACTGCGCGACCCGGCACAGCGCGGCAAATTTGATCAACTAGGCAAAAAAGCCGCTTTGGGAAGTGTCGCGCAGTGCTGCTGCCGCTAGGTGTGAATTGCCTCATAAGAATACATGCAAAGAATTTTGCACCATATTTTTTCAATCTGGGCAAAAGAGTGTGGAACTCTCCTTCCTCATATCTTGAGGATGAGATGTCTTGGACCCATAGCTACGACCTTTTTCTTTTCCTTTCCTCTTTTTCGCACAAAAATGAAATAATTACAGCTTCAAAAACTGTGTCGTCCATTTTGCAAACAAAAATAAACACAAACTTTTGCTGCAATGTGTCGCTCGATTGCCGCTTAATGTGAATTGCCAAAATATGTCGCTCTGTGAGGCGCCGCTGCTGCTACGTGTCGCGCAGCGTAATGTGCGCGTACCTTTAACGTTTGCACACATGCTTTACATTGTCGCAACACATGCTTATTTGGGTTAGGGCAAAAACGCCGGTTGTTTGCGTGCGCTAAAAAACGCAGTGCGGTTTTATTAGGTTGGCATGTTAAGGCCTCCTGTGATTTACAACGAGAGACTGAATTTTTGTATGTGTGCGTGTCGGGTATTTGACGCTTGCCAAGCGACTATAAAATAAAACGCCATCAATCAACATTTGCATTTGCATACATTGATAATTTTCAATAAATTTTAATATGAATTGCTGTTCTTCCGCACACTTCTTCATTTTGAATGTTGACACAAACTAAATATAACACTGCTGTTTTGTTAATCACACACCGCGACTATCAAATAAGCAACCGTCAAATGAAAAAATCAAAAATTTAAGAACCGAATCTCTGACATGAACGAAAAAGCACAACTCTAAACCCAGCTGACCGCAGCAAAGACAAAAATGCGCATCTCCAAAATAGCTAAAGAAATGTCTACATCAATTCGCCCTGTTGTGGCGGCGAAAGAGAGCAGACGAAATGCTTTGAGAAGCGTTCAATTTTACCATTAATCAAGGCGAATCCATACCAGGTGGTGTCAAAGCGAATTCAACCAATTCGCCGCGCAGAAGAATGTCAAGTCAAAAGAAAATTTTCATTGATTTCGATTAACTGACATTGTTGTACAAGGCTTTGTATGGAAAGTTATCAAGAAGAAACAATCAGCTGTTGGGATAACACCACCTCTACTGAATTCGCCTTGACCATTAATAAACTTTACATAATAACAATAAAGTCATTGCATACTTTTTGGCTGGAGTTGAACAAACAACAACAGCCTTTGTGCTGGGTGCGAGAATAGGCGCACGTGATGGTATGTATGCTTCTAATATCGGTAAAATGCTCAAATTCTTGCATTCAATTGTGTAGTTTCGTACTTAATGCATGAAAAAGAATGTGTTGATCTTGAACTTATTATAATTTCTATAGATTCTCCGAGTATACATAAATGCGTCTATTGTAATTATGGCGGTGCTTTGCATTTTATCATTGAATAAGCATCGGGCCAAACATTATTATTATATTTATTTATTTATTACGGTCTTTTAGACCTAGTTGATGTTAAGTAAACATTTGTTTAATTAAATATTAAGTGTTTTACAATATAAAAATAATTTTTCTCTTTACAATCTTATTAATATTTCTTTGTCATTCTAAAGTCTTCTTTGCGAACTCTGTTCTTACTCTAGGCAGACTTATATTATTGCAGTACCTAGTTCCGTAACTATGGATCTCGTGATTATATAATATTTTATTGCTCAGGTAACTCGGTAGCATTCCTAATCCTACATGATGTATACATGTCAAAGTGAAGTAACTTATTGACTGTTTTATACTTAGCCAGTTTAGCCGATTCAGCATTATAGTTTTTGATGTTCTTGGGGGACATTTTAATATAAATCGCATTGCCTTGTTTTGTTGTATTTGTAGTCTTTTAATTTCCATAACACTCGCTATCAGCAGAATTGCAGGACAGTATATAAAGTGCGGCTCAATAATTGAGCGATACACCATTATTTTATGACGCTGACTAATATGTTTCCATGTTCTGTACATGAATCCTATTTTCTGCGCAGTTTTTCTTTCAAGATAATTTATATGTTCTCCAAAAATTAGGTTTTCATCAATTAAATCTCCTAAGTACTTCATTTCATTTACTCTTTGAATTAAATTGTTTTTTATCTTCAGGGTTATATTGTTTAAAACGTTATTACGTATGATGTTCTGGTTTTTGCAAAATACCATGAATTTAGTCTTATCTATATTTAACTTCAATTTTTTAAGGCACAACCAGTTGTATAGAGACTCAAGATCTTCTTGTGCTTTCTGCATTGCACAGTCGGCATATATCTCACTGATGATTAGATTAGATTATTTATTTATTACGGCCAGGGGCCCTATTCAGTAACTGTGAGTTTTAAAATGTACACTTTTTCTTCATATAATTTGTATGAAAGAAAAATGTACATTTCAAAACTCATAGTTACTGAATAGGGCCCCAGAAGCCTAATTCGTAAATTAGAAAATATTACAGTTTTCTTATCTTATAGCTAAGGTTTTACAATATTCGTATAATTTTGTTTTAAATACTGTTATTTGGTTGCAACTTTTTATATCCATATGCAGATCAAATGTTCTGTTGATCAATTTCCGTTTTAAAAAACGGCAATTTGAAATTATGTTTGCTCCTCGTATTTATGTTGTGAGTTCGCTCAACTAATGCTATATTTTTATTTAAATACTTAGGTACATTTCCATGTTTGATATTAAATATGAATTTCATGGAGTGGAAAAAAATCTTTTGTTTCACACTTAACCAGTCTAAAGTCTTCAACATGTAAGCCGTTCGTGTATCTCTAGGTTTCTGAAGAATAATACTCATGCATCTATTTTGAAGCTTTTGGAGCTTGTCTACTTTATCCGATATTATGAATAGAATGGACGGACAGTACACGAAGGGCGGTTCTATAAATGATTTATATAAGATTATTTTGTACTTTTTTTGATGAATTTAGTTGGTCTCTGCATCACTCCTATTTTATTAGCAACTTTTTTAATTGTATAATTTATATGATCTTCAAATTTGAGTTTATTATCATTATTATTCCTAAGTATTTTATACTGTTTACTCTTTGTATGATTTCATCATTTATTTTTAGCTCGGCTATATCATCCTCATTGATATTCCTTCTTGTTATTATCATATATTTAGTTTTATTATTACATTTATACAAGTTATTTAGTTCATGTTGCATTTTGGCAAGTGCAGTATTAATATTATTTTCACTTATCATAATTAATGCATCATCCGCAAAAAGTCTAATTTCACAACCTTCGATAGCATTGACTGTCATTTATGTATATAAGAAATAATATAGGTGCCAATACTGAGCCTTGAGGTAACCCTATGGGTACCTCTAATTCATCCGACGTCACATCATTTATAACTGTTTTCTGCTTTCTCTGCTTCAAATAGTTGCGGAACCATTTAGGTTCAATATCAGTTATGCCAATCCGCTGCATTTCTTTAATTAATATCTCTCTATCCACCGTTTCAAAAGCTCTTTTGAGGTCAGGAAAACTGAAACCACTACTTTTTTTTGTTGTTTAGCTCTTCTTTCCAATCAGATATCACCAAGTTCAGCGCTATCTCCAGGAATGTTTTTCCTAAATCCTGACTGCACATTTCACGGACCACACCATCTAAGCTGTTATTGATTATTTGAGCATAGAAATATCCGGTATACGATATACAATCTTTTAGTACACCTTCGGATAGCAGTTTTCTTCCACCTATTTTATATTTAAAGTCTGTTAGGATATTAATAACATCATCGGTGGTAATTTCAGCAAACTTTAATTTTGAATGGACTTATTTAATTTAATTTAATTTATTTATTATTACGGCTGTTTAGGCCTAAAAACTTAAACTACTAAGTACAATTCATTATTATATCATTTATTTCTATTGAATATGCTGTTGGAATGCCATGTGATTCGGATCAGCATATTTACTGGCGTAACAAACGGACGAGTCTGGGAGCCAGTCATTTAAGGAAGGTTGGAAAGGACGCGTTTCCACTCCTCCAGGGCTCCCAGCTTAAGGCAACAAAATTTGGAACTTATATTTTTCAATTATATTTGTATTTTAAGCTGTCGGAATGTATTGGTCTCCGATCAACACAGCTAAACATGTCTTTGGATGTTGGAAATTGAAGTGTACCCAATCACCCCTCAACTTTGTTTAGTAAAGACGCTGTCGGAACGCATGAAGATTCCGATCATCACATCTCAAAATATATTGGGAGGTTGAAAAGGACGTGTTTCCAATCCCCCTGCTCCAACTTTTGTTTGACCTTATTTTGGTTACACATCATATAATTTTATTGTTATATTAATGCTGTCGGAATGCGAGTGATCCCGATCAGCAACAGTAAATATAGGCTGAAAATACCGAATTCCAGCGACATTTGTTGTTGGAACTGTCTGGAGTTACAGGTGGCGACTGATTTTCTTTTCCTTAGGGCCGGGTGCATTGTATTTTGCTGCTACCAGTATTACCATTCCCTTTTCGCGCTCCAGTATCGGTATGTCATGTAAAAAATAAAAGAAAAAAAAACTTTATCTTATTGGAAGGGTTTTACAATGCTCCAATAAACTTTTTTTAAAGGTATTGAAGTTATTACTACTTTTTATGTGATTAGGAAGTTCATTGAAATATTTCAGGCCCTTATAAAATATATTTTGCTTGTCCACTTCTGTTTTGAAAAGAGGTAATCTAAAATTATTGTTTTCTCTGATTACGTATGAATGTGCATCATTTACATATCTAAGCTTTTCGCTGAGGTATGTTGGTAATTTACCGTGCTTAATATTAAATACAAATTTCATACTGTGGTAGAATATGAGCTGTTTTATACTCAACCAGTTTAGTGCTTCTATCATGTTATTAATGGGAGTATCATACCTCATGTTTAATATAAATCTCATAGCTTTATTTTGCATAACTTGTAGCTTATCTACCTGAGTTACATTGGCCATAAAGAATATTGTGGGACAATATATGAAATGCGGCTCTATGATGGATTTATACACTTTCAGTTTGTATCTTCTACTGATAAATTTGCATGACCTTTTCCAAAAACCAATTTTCTTGCCTATTTTGGCAACTATATAATCAATATGATCATTAAATTTTAATTTATTATCAATCTGAACCCCTAAGTACTTGAAAGTTTTAACTTCGTTAATGTTTGAGTTCATTATTTTTAGCTCGATATTACAAGATTCCTTATTCATCGCTCTAGATATGACCATAAAATGGGTTTTATTAACATTAAGTTTAAGCTTATTGTTACAAAGCCACCTGTATAGGGTGTTCAAGTCTTCCTGCATTTTGCTCCTAGCTAACATGATATCAAGTTCACTTACTTCGAGCAGTGCGTCATCCGCAAACAGCCTTATTTTACTATGTTTTAGCGCCGAAGATATATCATTTATATATATGTTAAATAGGACCGGTGCCAAAACCGATCCTTGTGGCAATCCAATTCCTGTCAATACCTCTTCCGAGACAACCGACTCAATGGCTGTTTTTTGTCTTCGGTTACCTAAAAAGCTGTGAAACCACTGCAGCTCGTTGCCCCTAATTCCAATTTTTTCTAATTTTTTAATCATTATATTTCTGTCTATAGTTTCAAATGCTCTCTTCAAGTCGATAAAAACCGCAAGTATACTTTTCTTTTGATTTAGTTCTTCTTTCCAACTCGATATTACATAATTTAAAGCCGTTTCACAAGAGTGGCCTTCTCTGAAACCGGATTGTTCTTTAATTAGTATTTTATTTATTTCCAAGTAACTTATGAGCTGATCTTTTACTACTGTTTCTAGAATTTTTTCGATATTCGGCAACGTGTTGATCGGTCTCAGATCTTCTGCCTTTAATGAATTTTTTACCTTCTTTATTGGCACTATTGTTGATATTTTCCATTTTTGCGTCAGGCACTATTCCCTCTACTAATGATTTATTTATGATATCCGCATAGAAATGTCCCATGTATGACACCGAATCCTTAATTACTCCTTCTGATAGTAAATTTGTTCCTCCGATTTTATTTTTTAACCTTTAGCTACCAATATGACATCATCAACCGTAACTTCTTGGAATTTCAGACATGTGCTAACCGTGTATTGCACACTGTCGCCACTATCCAAAGTTTCGATTTCTCGATTTATGTCACCAATACTATCAACAAAGAAGGAATTCAATGCTTGAGCTATATCCTCGGTGTTTCATATCTTATACCATTTACAATCACTGTCAGGATATTGTCACGCACCTCAGTTAAGTTTACTGCTTGCTTGAGGTGTTTCCACATTAATTTCCTATCAGAAGAATTTAAGGCAATATTTTTCTCCATATACTTAATCTTTTTAATTTGATTAGTTTCTTATAATACTTCGCAACCGTATTATATTCCGAAAATTCACCAGATCTTCTGGCTTGTGAGTGCAATTGGATTTTTAATTTGTTAATTTCGGTCAGTTCATGATCGTACCACTTATTTCTCAACCTCACTATCCTGTCTTGTTCTGATGTTAATAAACCCATGCAGTGTGATAAGCAGGTATTTATATATTCAACCGAGTCATTGAGATGCATATTTTTTAATACGCTGAAATCATAGTTTCTTAATAAGTAAATGAGGTTATCAGCAGAATAATTCTTCCAACACATTGTGGGTATCATTCTCCGCAGAGGATTTGAATTACACACTTTGAAGCAATGAAATGGTTTCGTGATCAGAAATTCTGTGATTTTCAAGATTAGTACAGGACAGTACATCAGCATTTGCATATATAGATCTATTCTCGTTTGGGACCTCTCAGCAATCCTTGTATTGAAATTCACCATTTGTCTCATCGCGCTACGTGAAAATATCTCATTGAGCTTAGAACTCGTTGCGGTATTAACATTCATGTTAATGTTAAAATCCCCAATTAACAAGGAGTTTGTACCACTCTCCAGTTCCTCAGAAAGTATAGCTTCCAAGTGATTTAAAAATTCGATATCACTAGAGCTTGGAGAATGGTACAACACACCTATTTGCCATTTAATGTCGAACTTTTTTAATTTAATTATAGCACACCAAACATTTAAATCAATAGATCTATTATACCTGACTTGTACTCGATACCTTTTTTTAATAGTAAGACTACACCTCCTGTGTGTCTACTATGAGAATCGCAACGAACCATTGTATATAAGGAATGTTTATTTCCGCATCACTAACATCCGGTGTTATACATGCTTCTGAACATAGAACGATGTCCGGATCTAACTCTTCTATAATTGGAATGGAATGAAAACATAAACTTTGAAATTTTGTGTGTTGTAAGAAAATGTGTGCATGTTGGGTGTGTCATTTTGATTTTGCCATCTTTTGACAATCCCTACTCCAGTGAAATGAAAGACATAAAATCAGCTGATGAGATGAGCCAACCATATAGTTCAGCCATGCGTAACTGACGTTTAAATATACTCAATAAACACACTTTACAATGTTGCATTTGCAGTTTGAAACAATTTATTACCCAATTTTTTCAAATTGGCATTATTATATGACAATTGCGTAATAAATTGCCCAAATAGTTTAAATTGCTAATTTGGTGTGTTTGAACCTAGTATTATCGAGGCATTCGCCATGTATGTATGTTCATATGTTTGTGCCATAAATTATATAAAGAAATCTCCTCAGAATAAGTCATCACAGTACTTTTGGGCTGGAGTAAATCACATTTCATTTTGGTACAGTGCGCCTGTAATTGCTGCCAAATACATGCAGCGTCAGGTGCTTACACTAATAGCGTCATAATACTCAGACTGAATTTTCCAGGAGAGCATTCAAAGATTTTAACTGACCATTGTGTGCGCATCTAAAGGCATCTTTTCTTATGAGCATCGTCTGCTAAATTTTTAACTGATCACGAATCTGTTTGTTATACAACCTTAGATCATGATATTGGGTACGTTTATATGTTATAACTCAAAGATCATGTTTTTGGGTTATGACGACGTGAAGGAAATGAGCGATACGTTGAATGTATGGCCTATTTGTGGTACACTAAGCTACTATGCTGGGAAAAACACGCATGCTTTGAACATGATTTAATTCTAACATGTTAATTCGATACGACAGCATGACACTGCTAATACACGTCTAAAAATTCGCGAGGAGTCAAAAGACTCGGCTTGATAACTATAGTTCAAATCAGCAAAAAACATAGAATTGATGGCTATGTTCGAATTGTAAATTGAGTGGTCGTTCATACAAGCTCAAGGAGCTTACACAATAGTAAATTGATAGGCGGTTGATCATCTCTACAGTAAACAACATATCGTTGTTGAGAGCTGGTCACAATTATGTGCGATGTTGTGGTATTAGGTGTAATGAATGGAATGAAACAACGAAGAACTTGGAAAATTTTTTGTGTGTTGTAGAAAATGTGTTTATGTTTGTGGTTTCATTGATTTGCCATCTTTTGACAATCCCTAACTCCAATTGTGAAATGATAAGACATAAAATCAGTGATGAAATGAGCCAACCATATAGTTCAGCCATGCGTAAATGACGTTAATATTATACTCATTAAACACACTTTACAATGTTGCATTTGCGCAGTTTGAAACAATTTATTTACGCAATTTTTTTTAATTGGCAATTTATGTATTACAATTATTATATGACAAATTTGCGTATATAATTGCCCAAAAACAGTTATAAATTGCCAATGTTGGTGTGGTTTGAACCTAAGTATTAGAGTATTCAACACGCAACAATAACCGAAGGCGGAAATAAAAATTTTTGCAATCGGTCACAAAAATGTTAACGAAAACCGAAAAAATAGGTCTCGGAGCGCTCTCGAACCGTTGGATCTAAAAGCGCCGAACAGTCTTGTGGGTCCAACACCGGTATTTAGAGATCTCTGGTAGCCCGCGCAAACACACAGTTTTGTGTGTGTACGACAGTCATCACAATAACACAGGCCACGATGACCATTTCAATTTTGTTTGCAGATGATCTGCTGGGCAGAAATACAGCCCATTTCTAAATATGTCCCTCGGATTTGTTCTCACGATTTTTTTATTTCCGCGGATAAATTCCCAATTCTTTTCTCTCTACGTGAGAACGTATACTTAGGATAGGAATTTCGAATTTTCGAAGTCAGCTGTTTTGTCAATTGAAATTTCTGCGCATTTCTTATTTTGTTTAAAAAAATGAAAAGTTTAATTATTGTTGCAAATTGTTTGAAATTAAGAAACAAAATAAACAATGCACATATTGCATTTCATGTGGTATTCACTGAAATGAGTAATGAATTGGTGCCACAGCAACATCAACAGAGGAGCATAAGAAGAAGACGGCGGGATAACACAAATCCGCCGGAGTTGCCTGCTTCCATTCAGCAAAGCAATTTTCTGGCGGCCAAGTCGAGTTGAATTCGTCTTTCGTCATATGCCAAAATCTATTTAAGCTTCTTAAAAATCCTTGCGCAATTTCTGGATGGCTGCATCAAATATACCAAGAGCTCTCTCGTTGCTTATGATATACTTTTCGACTTAAAATAAAGAATATTGTGTAGAATGTAAATCATATTTTAGCACAAATTTGTACAAATAAGTGTTCTTTCTTAAAAGAACCAATTTCCTTTAACTATTTTGATGCATTCCCTTTAATTTAACAAGTGAAAAAACTCCTAAGTAATGGCAGAGAAATCTCCCTCTCACTCACATTCATAAACCTACTTTTCTCCCATAACCGGTTTCCGATTTTTCGAACATTGTTCAGAATAGAGGAAAGGGAGAAGTGAAAAAATCACAAGGAAATTTTTATTTAGAATACGAGGAATGGGAGAAGGGAAAAAACTCGCACGGAATTTTTGTTTAGAATTGGGCTGATAATATTTTCAATTTCCGCTCTCGGATTCGTGGTCCCGGGTCCAAAGCGCGCCTATTTGACACCTCCCGATATTTTTAGACGAGTTTCAGCAGTTGTGAGTTAGAGTAAATAATTACCCAAATGTATGCTCGGGGTGTATATGAATATAGATTTTAGACCGAAATCTGTGAAAAACGCAGTTTCCGAAAAACTTATCTGTTAGGGCCGTTGTGAAGGACACTTAGTCGGCTCTTGATCAACTCTACTCTTGATGATATCCTGTTCACTCCGCGAAGAAGAACATGGATGACCGAAATGATATCGAACTGGTTTTAAATGTCGTTTCCGAGGTAATCGGTCCAGTGTCTTAAGGTATTAGATTCGGAGCGTACCGGTTCTATATCCGGCAAATTGCTTTAAACAACACACCACTAAACAAAAACATCTTACGTATTATTTCGTTTTACCTTACATTATTTTGCTTTTAGGCCTTGGTTGTCACAAAGATCATTATCATAGATGAATAATTATGTTGGTCGCTGAAACTAAATATCCAGGAGATATAAAGCTAAAATCGAGTTAGAAACTTCAATTGTTAGCTACGAGCTATGACGACAAGAAAATGTCAAAAAACTGTTTCCCAGCAAACACAGTTTCTAAGGTTAGAGAATAATTTGATTATACATTCTAATGTAGTTCTCTCATGCACTCCTATCGAAAACTAGGGTTAAATTTCAATGCGATGTTGTCGCAGTAATAATTAAAAATAGTAAGTGAAATAATACAATACAACTTCTCCAAACCCAATTGTCAACCATCACCTATCCGCGGCGAATCCTGTTTCACTAACAGACGAGGCTCTGGCGACCCCAAGCTCCTCATGGAACTTGAGGGTGGGGAGGGAGGGAATGGCCTGAAGGTTTAATGTGGCCACATAAATCGTTCCCGAGATGGTCGGGCCAGCACCTTAATGGTGCTGTGGTACCGGAGCGTATCGGATCTGTATCCGGCAAAGGACCATCACATCGATAACACTCCCAATGCCTTCGGGGAGCAACCTTATCGTCACAACAACAACAACAACGTTGTTCTGCTCTAAATTTAGTCTATCTGCATACATTTTAATAAGCTTTTTCCGTCTAACTCTGCCCTCGCCCCTCTACACTTTTTCCTAATCTTTGTATTCACTTCTCCCTCCGTATTCTTCGCTTCATCTATCTGCATCTTCGTCTCATTCTATCTCTTTCTCAGTCTCCTCTCTTTTCTCTTCTCTCAAGTTTTTCTCATTCTTCTTCATATCTTATTGCCAGTCGCAGAGGGTGGTATGTATTTTGTTCCAGTCCCATTTCGAATCTCAGTCCCAGTCCCACTCCGAGTCTCAGTCTCAGTCTCAGTCTCAGTCCAGTCCTAATCCCAGTCCCAGTCCGTCTGGTCGACTTCCCGGAAAAAAGCATCGTGAATACTAATATAGGCAAATTTGTATACCAAATTTCAAGCAAATCGAATAGGACGTATGTAAATAGGTATGTGGGTATTATTATTCATGTCTTTATTTCGGCTTAGCATGCATATTTATCAGTTTTGCCAGGTTGATGCGACTAAATCGAATATCACAATGAAAATTACTTTAAAGCTTTCAGCAACAGATTTCATTTGATATCCATAATACACGCACATTATAGGGTTATCCGGGTCCATGTTTTGGCCTATATCTCGAGACCCTAGTCACCCAGCGGTGTAAAACTTCCTCTGTACTAAACAACACATCAACAGCTTCAATTTGACACCCATAATGTGAAAACAGATTCTAGGTGTATCCGGGTCCATATGTTGGCCTATATCTCGAGACCCTAGTCACCCAGCGGTGTAAAACTTCCTCTGTACTAAATAACACATCAACAGCTTCAATTTGATACCCATAATGTAAAAACAGATTCTAGGTGTATCCGGGTCCATGTTTTGACCTATATCTCGAGACCCTAGTCACCCAACGGTGTAAAACTTACTCTGTACTAAAGCATACAGCAACAGCTTCAATTTGATATCCATAATGTAAAAACATCCTAGTGTTAGCCTTATCCACGTTTTCGTCTATATTGAGACCCTAGTCCCCAATAGGTATGAAAACTACCCTGTACTAAATTTAATTTAATTTATTTATTATTACGGCTGTTTAGGCCTAAAACTTAAACTACTAAGTACAATTCATTATTATAATCACTTATTTCTATTGAATATGCTGTTGGAATGCCATGTGATTCCGATCAGCATATTTACTGGCGTGACAACGGACGAGTCTGGGAGCCACTCATTTAAGGAAGGTTGGAAAGGACGCGTTTCCAATCCTCCAGTACTCCCAGCTGAAGGCAACAAAATTTGGGAATTATGTTTTTCAATTATATTTGTATTTTAAGCTGTCGGAATGTATTATTATTATTATTATTGTTATTATTATTATTTATTTATTATTACTGCGTTTTAAGCACTCATCAACAGCTTCAATTTGATACCCATAATGTAAAAACACTATCAAGGCGTTCACGGGCCCACGTTTTGGCCTATATCTTGAAACCCTAGTCACCCAGGGGTATGAAAATTACCGTCTACTAAAGCACTCAACAGCTTTCATGTGATATCCATATTCTATATTCTTTAAACACATTCTAGGGGTACCCGGGTCCACTTTTTGGCCTATATATCGAAACCCAGTGCGTAGATTCTGAATTTTCTTTGCTATAAACCTCACGGAGCCCGATACCTTTCCAACGAATGCAAAACCGTGGAAATCGGTTCGTGCGTTCGAAAACCCGACTTATTTTTATATAATATAATAGGAGTTAACTTTGAGAAAAAGACTTAAATAAATTTATTTAATAAACAAATTTAAACACATACATATACTAATAAACGGTGAAGTAAATCGAAATAAGGCGAAAGCAAAATGGGTATGTGCGCGAAATGCAATCACTCTATAATAGGAGAGACGGGTATACGATGCGAGGGTGTGTGTAATAAAGTGTACCATTTAAGCCTTGCATGTGCAGGTGTTGATAAATATTGTGTTAAAATGTTTGAGGAAAAATCTATGGCACGATTTACGTGTGATGAATGTGTTACATATATTCAGAATGTAGATCTTGGTGCTACAAGAAATGGAAATGAGTGTGAAGAAAAACAATACAATATTAAATGAGTATAAATATGAGTTTGAAGAGGTGATGAAGAAAAGCCAAATGAAATAAAGGCTTTATTGGAAGCTGCAGAGGGTCGATATACTCAAAGAGTAGGAACTATGGAAAGACCACAAAAGCTGTTTGAAAAAAAAATTGGTGAGATAAAAAGCTTATATGAAATGATAGAAGAAGTGAAAAATAAAACTGAAATAATTGGTAAAGACAATGAAAAGGTATGTAACGAAATAAAGAAAATTAGTAGTAATAATAAGGAAAAAGGGCTGTCATATGCAGAAGTAATGAAAATAATAATAAAAAAGATGAAAGCAAAAGCAAAGTTACTACAGTGCCTGAATTAAAGAAACGTACTCCTATTATTGTTAAACCGAAAGTAAAACAATCGTGTGAAAAAACGAAGAAAGATTTAAACAATAAAATTATCCTAAGGAACTAAAGATAACAGATATTAAAGCTGGTAATAATGGTATTATGGTGATCGATAGTGTTGATGAAAATGAAAGAGACAAATAAAAGAAATAATGGACAAAGAAATTAGCAATGAATATGAGATAAAGATACCTCGTGAATATAAACCAAGACTATTTATAACAGGTATGCAATTTGAAAAGAATGGTGATGAATTAACTGAATGTCTACGAAAACAAAATAAATGCTTTGAACAGGGTGAAGTAAAAATTATTAAGCAATATAATGTTAAAGTTAGTCACAAAAATTATTATAATGCAATAGTTGAGGTGGATGTGGAAATATTCACTGAAGCGTTAAAATTAGATAAACTGAATATAGGATGGGAAAGGTGCAAAGTATACGATGGTGTTGATATAACAATGTGTTTTAAATGTAAAGGATACAACCATAAAGCTAGTGAATGCAAAAATGAAGATGTTTGTAGCAAATGCTTGGGTAAACATAAACCCATGGAGTGCAAGGAACAACCAAAAAACATGTGCATAAATTGTATTAGAGCTAATGAGAAATTAAATCTAGGGCTTGATACCAATCACCCTTGCAATAGCAGACATTGCCCTGTCTACTTAAAACACTTAAATGTAAAAAACAAAGGCTAGGATACTAGCAACTAACAATCAGGCCACTGGCTCACCTGGACCATGCTAATGGTATGCAACTTAGAGTATCAAAGTACCAAAAAAGATCCACAAAGGACATCAACAATGACTTTAAATGCATCTATTTAAACATAAATAGCCTAGTACTAACAAATCAGAGTTGGAAGTGTTGGCGGAAGTTCATAGACCAGGCATCATACTGTGCTCTGAAACTTGTACAACCAAAGATATTCTAGACAATGAATTAAAAATACCAACCTATAAAATGATAAGATGTGATTCCCATAGCAGGCACACAGGAGGTGTGTTAGTTTATGTACATGGTACAATTGATGTTAAAGTAATCTATAATGATAACATAAATGAAAACGTTTGGTGCATTGTAATAAAACTGAAGAAGGTTGATAAAAAGTGGCAGATTGGAGTTCTGTACCACTCGCCGAGCACTAGTGATGCAGCTTTTGTTGAATACCTAAATGAAATTCTAATTGATAAATATGAAAAAGTAACCATAATATAGTAGTCGGTGATTTTAATATTAACATGAACTGCATTTCAACATATAGTACTAAATTAAATGAGATATTTGCTGTGATGGGGATGAGCAAAAAATAGAATTTAATACGCGAATCACAGATACAAGGGAATCGAAAATTGATCTATTATTTTCAAACTCGGATGAAATTCTCAGTAATAATTTGCAGGAATACAAAATATCTGATCATGAAACTATAAAATTTAATATTAAAATGTCGAAAGTATACAAGATGAGACTGACCAAGAAAATCATAGCATGGACAAATATAATAGTGATATTTTAATAAGCGTCCTTAGATCATTTAACTTCAACTTTACTATAAACTTATCAATTGATGTAAAAGTCGAATTAATTAATATATAATGATTCAGGCTATGGAAAGTTTAACCTACGAGAAAGAAGTGCATATCAAGTTAATGAATAAATGGTATGATAGAGAATTGGCACAAATGAATAAATATAAATACAATATGTACACGCGTGCGTTATAAACTGGAGAGTGGGATGAATATAAAAATATAAATAGGTCTTACAAAAATTAGTCAAATTAAAAAAAATGAAGTATATGGAGAATAAAATCATTTTGAATGAATATAATGCTGAAGAAATGTGGAAATATCTCAAACAAACGTCAACCAAACTAAGATAACGAAGGGATAAAAAGGTGATACTGGATGGCATACTTGTATTTAATATTAGCACGGTAAATTACCAACATACCTCAGCGAAAAGCTTAGATATGTAAATGATGCACATTCATACGTAATCAGAGAAACAATAATTTTAGATTACCTCTTTTCAAAACAGAAGTGGACAAGCACAAATATATTTTATAAGGGCCTGAAATATTTCAATGAACTTCCTAATCACATAAAAAGTAGTAATAACTTCAATACTTTTAAAAAAAGTTTATTGGAGCATTGTAAAACCCTTCCAATAAGATAAAGTCTTTTATTTTTTACATGACATACCGATACTGGAGCGCGAAAGGGAATGGTAATACTGGTAGCAGCAAAATACAATACACCCGACCTAAGGAAAAGAAAATCAGTCGCCACCTGTAACTCCAGACAGTTCCAACAACAAATTTCGCTGGAATTCGGTATTTTCAGCCTATATTTACTGTTGCTGATCGGGATCACTCGCATTCCGACAGCATTAATATAACAATAAAATTATATGATGTGTAACCAAAATAAGGTCAAACAAAAGTTGGAGCAGGGGGATTGGAAACACGTCCTTTTCAACCTCCCAATATATTTTGAGCTGTGCTGATCGGAATCTTCATGCGTTCCGACAGCGTCTTTACTAAACAAAGTTGAGGGTGATTGGGTACACTTCAATTTCCAACATCCAAGACATGTTAGCTGTGTTGATCGGAGACCAATACATTCCGACAGCTTAAAATACAAATATAATTGAAAAATATAAGTTCCAAATTTTGTTGCCTTAAGCTGGGAGCCCTGGAGGATTGGAAACGCGTCCTTTCCAACCTTCCTTAAATTAATTGATAATATGAAAAAAAGTAAACCATAATATAGTAGTCGGTGATTTTAATATTACGATGACTGCATTTCGACATATAGTACTAAATAAATGAGATAGTTGCTGTGCTGTGATCGGGGATGAGCAAAAAATAGAATTAATACGCGAATCACAGATACAAGTGAATCGAAAATTGATCTATTATTTTCAAACTCGGATGAAATTCTCTGTAATAATTTGCAGACAGTATACAAAATATCTGATCATGAAACTATAAAATTTAATATTAAACGTCCAAAGTATACAAGATGAGACAGACCAAAAAAATCATAGCATGGGACAAATATAATAGTGATATTTTATAGCGTCTCTAGATCATTTAACTTCAACTTTACGATAAACTTATCAATGATGTAAAAGTCGAATTAATTAATATATAATGATTCAGGCTATGGAAGTTTAACTACGAGAAAGAAGTGCATATCAAGCTAATGAATAAATGGTATGAGAGAGAATTGTCACAAATGAATAACATAAATACAATATGTACACGCGTGCGTTACAAACATGGAGAGTGGGGATGAATATAAAATATAAATAGGTCTTACAAAAAATTAGTCAAATTAAAAAAATAAAGTATATGAGAATAAAATCATTTTGAATGAATATAATGCTAAGAAATGTGGAAATATCTCAAACAAACGGTCAACCAAACTAAAGATAACGAAGTGGATAAAAAAGGTGATACTGGATGGCATACTGGTTGAAAAACGAAACCGATCTGGCGAATGGTCTAAATAGATTTTTGTAAACAGTGTGATTGAAAATTAATAATAACATCGAAACCTGTCAAGTAGCACTAGAGGATACACAAGTCCATTCAAAATTAAAGTTTGCTGAAATTACCACCGATGATGTTATTAAATATCTTAACAGACTTTAAGTATAAAATAGTGGAAGAAAACTGCTATCCGAAGGTGTACTAAAGATTGTATATCGTATACCGGATATTTCTATGCTCAAATAATCATACAGCTTAGAAGATGGTGTAGTACCTGAAATGTGGAAAACGTCAACAATAATACCTGTGGAAAAAGTTAAAAAAGACAATGCAACCTGAAGAACTTAGACCCATAAATACCCTGCCAAGTGATGCTAAAATTCTCGAAGCGTTGTAAGAATCAGTTGGTGAATCATCTTGAAGTAAATAATATACTAGTCTACCAACAGTCAGGATTTAGGAAAAAACACTCCTGTGAGACAGCGCTGAACTTGGTGATATCTGATTGGAAAGAAGAGCTAAACAACAAAAAAGTAGTGGTTTCAGTTTTCCTTGACCTCAAAAAGAGCTTTTGAAACGGTGGATAGAGAGATATTAATAAAAAAATGCAGCGGATTGGCATAACTGATATTGAACTTAAATGGTTCCGCAACTATTTGAAGCAGAGAAAGCAGAAAACAGTTATAAATGACTGTGACGTCGGATGAATTAGAGGTACCCATAGGGTTACCTCAAGGCTCAGTATTGGCACCTATATTATTTCTTATATACATAAATGACATAGTCAATGCTATCGAAGGTTGTTGAAATTAGACTTTTGCGGATGATGCATTAATTATGATAAGTGAAAATAATATTAATACTGCACTCGCCAAAATGCAACATGAACTAAATAACTTGTATAAATGGTTGTGTGGTAATAGACTGAAACTAAACATAAATAAAACTAAATATATGATAATAACAAGGAGGAATATCAATGAGGAGGATATAGCCGAGCTAAAAATAAATGATGAAATCATACAAAGAGTTAACAGTATAAAATACTTAGGGAATAATAATTGATAATAAACTCAAATTGAAGATCATATAAATTATACAATTAAAAAAGTGCTAATAAAATAGGAGTGATGCAGAGAACAACGAATTCATTCAGAAAAAGTACAAAATAATCTTATATAAATCAGTTATAGAACCGCACTTCGTGTACTGCCCGTCCATTCTATTCATAATATCGGATAAAGAAGTAGACAAGCTCCAAAAGCTTCAAAATAGATGCATGAGATTTATTCTTCAGAAACTAGAGATACACGAACGGCTGACATGTTGAAGACTTTAGACTGGTTAAGTGTGAAACAAAGATTTTTTTCCACTCCATGAAATTCATATTTAATATTAAACATGGAAATGTACCTGAGTATTTAAATAAAAATATAGCATTAGTTGAGCAAACTCACAACATAAATACGAGGAGCAAACATAATTTCAAATTGCCGTTTTTAGAACTGAAATTGATCAACAGAACATTTTCTACAAGGGTCTGAAAAGTTACAATGAACTGCCTATGGATATAAAAAGTTGCAACCAAATAACAGTATTTAAAACAAAATTATATGAATATTGTAAAAACCTTAGCTATAAGATAAAAAACTGTAATATTTTCAAATTTACGAATTAGGCTTCTGGCCGTAATAAATAAATAATCTAATCTAATCTAAT